>JAQFVV010000143.1:77500-95000 GCA_028023455.1 Epiperipatus broadwayi | reverse complement strand
TTATAATAACTTGTAATTGTCTGTTTTTACATGTATAAATATTTAAATAACTAGAACAACTGAAAAAAAAACATGCTTTATATATAGAGTATTCTGTAAATATTCGACTCATCAAAAAATTTTATTATAAAAACAAAACTATTCCAATTTTTAATCCAATTTTTACTAGATTTTCCATTGTTACTAAAAATAAAGCTTTCAGAATCTGTAAGTGAAAACATCTATGTTATCAATATATATATATTATAGTAAGTGCATAATGTGAGGTGCACTTTGGGTAAAAAAATTATTTTAATCAACTTTCAGAAAAGCAAATACATCATTTTTCGATGTAATCTTCCTGGTTTTCAATATACTTTGTCCGTCTGCCAGAAAGCTTTCATACCCCCCCCCCCCCATTTAAAATGTTTTGAATTGAGCTGCAAGCCATGAATAATCGAATAGTTGTAGCTCAAGGGTTTATATGAATTTTGAGTGCTAGAAGTAATAGAATTGAGATATGATCATTGGACATGGAGCTTTTAGAGATCACCAATTTGCCACAACATTAAATCATATAGGACAACAAAGTCAAAAAAATTACAGATAAATAAAAAAATGTTGTGGATACATAAAAACAGAACACCTGTAACCACCTGAAAACATATGATAAAATTTAATATATTTGACAAAAAAATTACCTCACAACTTTCTATACGTTAATTTCATTTGGTAAGAAAAAATACTAAAATCTTTAGAGAAATAATGAAAGTATTGTTTAACTTATTATAAACAAAAAAAATGCCATCAGCACAAACTTTCAGAAAAATATTTGACTAGTATTTATAACCCAATAGTTGCTTGTATAAACTTCTAGATGTCATCATAATTTTTATCTTGCGATTAATTATTTAATTATGACTTAATCGGTACAAGTCTATGGCTATAAATTGGATAGTTGTGCAGTTATGCTTACAGGTATGCATAATATTTAAATAAACTAGATGTTCAAGCACTCTAATGGCAGTTTGAGCACAACAGTTCCATTCAATTGTCCAAAGTAATTTTTTTAAAATTTCCTCAGCTAAGAATTGATTTTAACTCTTCAGCTCTTGAATCCACACACCAATGCACGCTTCCGACTTAGGATCGGGAGATTGCAAGAACGATTTTGACGCTCGGACTTCTTATGAACTCCCGGGCAAAGAAGTCGATAGCATTTTTTAGACTACAAATAATAGAAAGATTGAATCTAGGATTCGATTTTTCATTTGAAAAATATTAAGTAGATTTAAATAATGTCTATTTACAGTATTTAAGATTACCCATTCTATTTATTTATGTATATATATATATATGTTTAACACGACCTTGCTGTTTGTTTTAAAGTAAGTCCTTCAATTGGTATGAAAATGTTAATGCTTTGATATAACTGATTATTGCAAAATTTTATTATTATCATTATTGTAGCTATTTTTTATCTAAAAATATTATACTGTTAACAAATTCTATTCACAAATTATTCCAAGTTTTTTTTTTACCTTCTTGATGGCCTTTAAGACAAAACCGATTGTCTAGACTTAATTAAAAGTTGTTTGATATTTAATTCTGCACTTCATGGAAAACTAATTAAAACAAAAAAAAATGCTCTAATTTTGTAGTTAATTTCCATCAGATACAAATATATACTTTAAATATTTTATATATTTATGAACATGTATCATATATTAATATGTATGTATATATGTATATGCTTGCATATAAACATGATATATATATATGATGTATATTCCTGCATATAGACGTGATATATGAATATGTATGTACATGCTTGCATATAAATATGATATATATATATATATGTGTGTGTGATGTATATGCCTGTTTTAATATGCTTATATATATTATGTATATGCCTGTATATAGACATGATCTAAAAAAGGCAAAGAGCAATTAAAAAAAATTAAATATTGACTTTTGTATATCATTAATTGACACAGAACGAATAAATATTATTTAACGATGGTTAAAAAAATAAATAAAAGTATATCAATAGTATGATTAAAATGGAAGTAGTTAGGCAAAAAATACTTCTACCAAGTAATGATTTTAATCATTTTCGGTTTAAAATTGATAAATAAAAAGATAATTGAAAAACAACTTCAAAGCTTTTACTCTTAAAGCCCTAATAAAAATGTTCAAGTTAAACTATGTTTGCACATCATCAAACAATAAATTCTAAAACTTAATAGTGCTATAAAATTAAATGTTAAAACAGAATTTAAAAAAAGAGATGAAAAGAATACTAATATTATTTTTAGAAAAAATTACATTAAAGCTCAACATGTAACATTGAACTGTTTATAATTCTATTTTCTTTCTAAATATTACTTTTAGATTTAACTAATGTAAAACATGCATTTATCATAAATTCTAAAAAATATCTACCTAATCAAACAATGATACTTGATTACTTCTCTTAAAACAATTTGTTCCAGCATTTTAAAATTTATAATTGATTTATAAATTTTAGTGTCATTACGATAAACAAACTATAAAGTCCTTTTTAGCATTTAAAATTTTTTAAATAATAAAATGACTCATGACATTTGTGACTTAATTTTATGAACTAAATTTCATATATTTTTACATATATGTTATAGCGTTTCTGCGTGTATACATATATGTATGCCTATGTATCGAATATCATCATATTCTCTAATTCTGTGTATAAAACTAAAATATTATTTTACATTTTTTCATACAAATAAAATTTTTGGTAATTAAACCATAAAGTAACAAAATAGGTAGATAAATGCTAGAATTTGATGATATGACTAATTAGTCATTAATAATCATGTCGCAGTTCAATAGAAGAAACATTTTCCATTTATACCTCAACAAAAGTTTGAAACCTTCATTTCAAGTAGCCAGTACATCATTAAATTTGACTCTATAAGGCAGAAATATTTACATGTATTTTAATAATGTAAGAAACCATTAAAGTTTATAATGTGACTTTAAAACTGAGATAAGGTAATATAAGATAGGAGATGAGCTTTTATCTTTTTAGTCTCATTCTCTAGAGACCCTTCTAAGTATATAATTTCTAACTCTTTAAAAATAAGCTCAATTTAATTCCTTTCTTATGTCATAATTTTTTTCAATAAATAATCTAATTCATAATTTCTTTAAGAAATAATCTTCTTTTCAATATTTTTACATTGGTAACGTTATTCTTCTAAATTTTTATAATAAAGGCTCCAGTCTTTCATCCTCTCTTCTTCTAATCATCCGAATCTCTGATCTCAAGAAAACCGCACTCAAGCAAAAATACATAGTCCGGTATTATATTTTTGTATATAAATCCACCTATATGATTTTTTTTTAAAGCATTGTGACTCTTATTTTAATATCATCGTTGCTATTTTTAGCATCGGGTAATTGACTTCTAAATACTTTATTACTAGCATTAATATATTCTACAATTCGATACAAATATTACTATCAGTCTATTACTTTTACTACAGTCATTGCGTTTAACATGAATAAACCTTGGGATTAAACAAAAATATTTGCATCATTTTGCTTCAGATTTGATAATAAGTAAATAGAATTGATTAAATTTATAAAAATTTAAAAAAGAAAATTCCATCACTTTTATATCATCAATAAAAATGAGCAGCCAACTTTTATATTCCCATCATTTCCACACTTAATCATTCTTACACATAAAATACTCATTTAGTGATATTAAACGGAAACGAATATATAATACATCTGTTTTATATCAATGTATTCTATAAATATTTATTTAATCTTACAATTTTCAACTATTGATTAAATTAAAATCTAAGTTTTTCTTTTTTAAAATGTCTAACAAAATAATTCTATTTACTTTATCAAATGCACTTTCAGAATCAAAAAATAAATAAGTTTATTTCTCCATCAATCATTACTTCATCATTTCCAATGAGTAATAGTAAGCATGATCATTCTAATGACAATAGATTTTAACCTGTATATATTAATCTGTGTGCTATCATTAACAGTTGAATGAAAATGTTGGTAATAAACTTAAAATCTCATGAAAAACATTACATGTAGAAAATGTTATGAATATCATCAAAGAATACAATAAAAAGTCATGATTTATATTTTGTTGAGAAATTTTCCAGCCTATGTGGTCTAGTTGTCACTGGAAAAATGCATGTTTTTGGTTTCAAACTAACAAGGCCCTATACACTATGTGTAGCTTCTTATTATAAGGTCAGTGTAAACTTCAGGTGATTGATAGTTGAATAATAGAAACTTCTGGCATTTAAATTCATGCAAGCCAATATATTCATTAGATGGTGTATCTGAGGTCAATGCAGTAGAAATCTTCAACAATATTTTGACAGAAATAACATGAATGATCGAAACTATTACTTGTAGATTTAAATTAACTGAAGCTATGATAAATCACATATGGACAATCACTGTCATAAATTCTATTACCATAGCACCACCTAGTGGTACAGTGTGAAAATGCTTGCTTTCATCAAATAGTGATCCTCAAGGTCATTCTGTTTTTTCCATAAATGTCATTAATTTTTTTTGCATTGTGGAATTAAATTTTTTTATGCACTTTTTTTGGTTTTGTAATTCAGTTTATTTTGGAATTGTGTTTGCTGTCATTAAATTTTGACAGTTAAGGCTTATCTATATTTTATTAAAATAAACATTTTTGTTGTCAAATATAATCAATTTGCTATAGTATTATTTCATTATCATCACTAATTTAAGTTCTCCTTGAAAGTTTATTTTATAAATAAGTTATATTACTTATAAGTTTTCCACCATATTATATATTTTTTGTAAATAATTTTGTTTTTTAAAAAATTACATTATTTTCATGTTTCAAGCATATTACTTTTTTTTTTTTTTTAATGAAAAAATTAAAATTTGGTAACAGTTTGATATTTGCTCCAAGTCTCCCAAACAGCATCATCTTTTTGATTTCCATTATTTTTAAAATTGAAACAATAGAAGCATTCATAAAATCAAGCAAATAATTTTTTTTTTAATATTTTAAAAATCCCCAGTTTTGAAACTATCATATCACAATCATATTTTAAATCTTCACCAGGTATTCAGTTTTTAACATTACCAAAACATTTTAACTTTATTCAGATAATTATCTTTATCCCAAGCTAAAAGAGTGAATAAGAGTAAAAGAGTGAATATCATTAAAAAAAATCATCTGAATAATTTGTATCATTGTTCAAAAGATAACCTACCTATGCCTCCCCCATTATCTTTTTAAAATATCATCATTATCATATAAAAGACTTCCAACCAATGCTTTAATAGGATTATGATATACATTTTTTTAGGTTGATGTGTTTCTTTTAATGTGTCAAAAAAGATCTGAAGTGCTCATTATCAGCAAATTTTCATTCCTTGAAACTCTGTCTTCAAATTTCTACATAATGCTTGAAGATTTATATTTGTTTTTATTATTTAATGCCAGATGTTTACTTTTAATTGTTAATTTGGAAGGTGTGTATCTTAAGAAATGTGTTGTGAATATGAGTAAGTCTATTTTTAGCTTCACTACAATGAAGAATTCTGATTAGTTCTCTAACAATGGATCTCTTATTTTGGAATTCTCTTAAGGAAAGTATTGTAGATAATGAATGTCTACTTAAACCACTAAACATCACATAATCACCATTTCTTATGCTTACACAAGCTGTTTACACAGAGGCTAAACTTTCCATGCAGAAGTGTCATCAGTATAAGCCAGAGTAATCAATGGATTCAAGAAGATTTGTGCATAAAATATCTATCTATAATGCAAGCCAGAGTAATCAATGGATGAAAGAAGGTTTGTGCATGAAATCTCTGTCTAGTGCCTACTCATCTGATATCCCCAGACTAGTTTCTAGCTTGTGGCTTAAAGCACTATAAGCCACAAGCTAGAAACTAGTCTGGGGATATCGGATGAGTAGGCACTAGACTGAGATTTCATGCACAAACCTTCTTGCATCCATTGATTACTCTGGCTTGCATTGGTGGCGCTACTGTATGGAGAGTTTAGCCTCTGTTAATAAGTCTACTCTTGGGTTCACCAAAAAGAAAATTGTGATTAGTGCTCTAATAATGATGCTGTTATTATATTAGAATCATTATTAAAAAACAAATGGAATTATAGTTAGATAATCAGGATTCTTCTTTTCAGTGAACCCCAAAACAGACTTTTAAATCAATAATCTCTGGCCTTCTTCTACCATTGCATTAACCTTTATGTGATTTTCTTACTGTTGAGATCTTTAATGGTTTTTTTTTTTTTTACATAATGTTTATTTACTTTATTAGTTTTTTGTATTTTTCACTCTCATATGTTTTTTAGGTGATCTACAATGTTGCAATGAATTATCCACTTACCTTCATTATTAAAATTGCATCTACTCTTTACAAGTTGTTTTTATTTATGTTTATACTGCCAAACTTTTTAATCAGAGGAAACAATAAATAATCAAATTACTTTGTTCATGTGGTTGTTCTATAGATACATGCTTATATGATAGTATAAATTCTATTAATTTTAACAATCCTGAAAACAAATAACAACTGGTAATTATGTAGTGCTGAAAATATGCAATATTTTTGAAGTAATAATCCTCGTAATCATATTATATAAGAATCCTTTATAAATCAGACTATGTTGATATCATTTTAATGATTTTATAAACCTCATTCTTGTAATGTAGAGATATTAACTTTGTCCAAACTGTAATGTAACAATGCTAAATATATGCAGCATGTATATAGCAAAGTTTTACTGAGTAGTTCAGCTTATTTTGTTTGACTAGCTTTTGACTATTATGAGTCATGCACATAGAAATTGCTGTAATGGGGAATGGGTGTGTGTGTGTATATATATATTAAGCATTAAATCACCCCACTTGGTTAAGAAATCCAGTACCGCCCTCTGTGAACTAATATATAAATACATTAGAGTTCGTATTTCAAAATAGCCCGATCAAAATGATGCCACTTTGACCTGTCTGCTACATGATGTTATATATTGAAATATGAACAAACTTAAACAAGGAACTTGAAATTTTAGCAAGCAATGATCTTAAGTTTTTGCTACAAACAAACATGTTTTATTATTATTATATAAAGACAAACTAAACTTTAGTAATTTTAATCTTTAAACCACCTAACACAAATGTATAGAAAATAATCCCAGTGCATAATGCTGTACTGAAATAAATATACAAATATTAAGCATTAAATCACCCCACATGGTTAAGAAATCCAGTACCACCCTCTGTGAACTAATATATAAATACATTAGAGTTCATATGTGGGGTGATTTAATGCTTAATATTTATATATTTATTTCAGTATAGTGTTATGCACTGGGATTATTTTCTATATATATATAATCACTAGATGGAGTTTACCAATAGCTCTAATCAAGCTTTATTTTATAAGTGCCGAAAGAGAAAGAATTCAAAATCTCTATTGGAAAGTCTCTATCTACAGACCAATTGTTTTTGAGTCTATGGCTCACTTCAGTGGAGCACTGGGATTCTAGAAACTAGATCTAAAATACTAACTCAAAAGTCAGAACTCCACTGAGGTGAGTCATAAGCTCGAAACCAATTGGTCTGGAGGTAGAGACTTTCTGATAGAGATTTTGAATTTCGTTTTCTTTCAGCACTTATAAAATAAAGCTTGATTAGAGCTACTGGTAAGCTCCATCTAGTGATCATTTAAATGCAAGCTTAAAAGCAAGTTACAAAATTTATAACTTGTTTTATTAATTATATATATATATATATATATTGTTTGTGCTAATTTACATATGATTTATATATATATATATATATTGTTATATAGAGTGAATAGGGCATTTCTTAGACAAGGGAAAACAGGATTCTTTCTTGTTAATGGTGTATTTGTCTGTAGAAATGTGCCACACTTCATCTTTTGTTTAGCTTCAATGCATTCCATGTGGACAATGTTGACAGAGGATGGGACAAAGATGTTTCCAGCTGAGAAGTGTTTGAAAAAGATTGAAAGGATTTCATTGCTTATTTTTGCCTTATTATAGAGATAAATGTGTTCATGATGAGAGTTAATAGGCTAAATCAAGATTCCCTGCAGTAAATGGATAAGCAGGTAGAGTCAAGGCATTTGATTTTGTACATGATCTGGGAGTGAAAGTTCAGCTGGAAAACTGTTTTTTGAGTAGTTGAGAAAACATTGCATGTAGAGTGATGTGCACAAAGCTATTTTATGATCGGGAGTAATAATTTTAATGATGCAATGGGTTAATAAAGCAAAAATAAGCAATGAACCCCATTCAATATTTTCTGCCTCAATTGGACATGCCTTCATTCCATCCTTTCTCAACATTGACTACATGGAAGGCAATGACACTAAACAAAAGATTAAGGAAGCATGGCTCTTTTCTAAAAGACAAATACACCATTTACAAAAAAAGAATCCTGCATTCCCTTGTCTAAGAAATAGACTATCCACCCTACATATTCATATTTGTAAATCATATGTAAATTAACACAAACAATATATATATATATATATATATATATACACACACCTCCATTCCCCATTACAACTATTGCTACTTCTATTACTCATAATTATCAGTTGAAAATTAGCTGAGCAAAATAAGCCAAACTACTTATTAAAGCTTTGCTATATACATGTAATTTTCTCTTCTTATGAATCATTTTCATCTGGTCACCACTGTTTTATATAAGATTGCTGCCAATATTGATTCATCCCTCTTACAAAATATCTATTATTAATCTACTATTGTAAGTCATTTTTATTAGTGCATCTGACCTTTTTCTACATCACTCTCAAGCCAAGTAGGGATAAGCTTCTATCCACTTTTTTTTAAATATCTTGTGGAGAAGTGTACAATCATTACATGATAATATGCATTGCAAGTTTTTGATTTTATCAATGTGTCATTCACTATTAACTCAAACCTATCACAACCATCCATTAGCCTAGAAATTACACTAACCTCCCATACTATAAACACAGGTAAGCCATATAGCACATATTACAATTTAATCTTATATATAAATAGATTTTAAACTTCTGTTTAATCACCCATTACTAAAACGTATAATCCAAGACATGTCAAAAAGATAAATGATCCTCAAGAAGCACATTTTGTGCTAAACCAGCATTCATCAGTTGGCCCAGATCACAATATCTTATACATATCTTTATCATTTGTTCAGAATATATATATATCAAATAACTATAATTTAATTGACAGGTTTCAAATTTGCTACACTCACAGCTTAGATACAAACCATTTAAATAAATATTTCTGGATAACAAAATAAAATCTATGACTTCCAATGCTCAAACTTTACATGACTTCCTAAACAATTCCTTATTCTGTGATTATAGTATTGTGCTCATTGCAACTATCTATTTTTCGATAATAAGTTACATTAAAAATAGTGTTGATATCTTTTACTTTTATTATACAGTATGTCTTCAGTTTAAATGTAAGGCTCTTTATAACCAAATATCCTTAAAAAGTTTTTATGATCAAGTTAAATAATTTGTAAAAATTGTATATATATAGAATTAGGTTTTTTTTAATTTAAAACCATTTGATTTTCAAAAAAAAAAAAGTTATCATTGTTTAAGACTACTTGGTGGTTGTCAGTTGAACGATTTTAACATTTCAAGAAGGTCAAAAAGCAGCTTTAAAAAGAAAACACTAATATTGATCAAAGATTTTTTAAAAGCGTTTTTTTGCTTCTTGTTTTTCGAAAATTGCTTAGAAATCAAGATTATTTGATGAGTGAAAATATATTACGGGAAATGAAATTTTAAAATTATATTTGTTTCTTTTATCTATTGTATATATAAATTGTAACTATTGGATGTATTTAAATTCTACCAAAGTATATACATACATACCTACTATGTATATAAATGTCATTCTAAAATGTTTCCGAATTTACACAGTAAATTTAGTGTTAAATATAATAAAAACAATTCGAATATTATGAAATAGAAATGTGTATATTTTATTCTATTAAAATACTTTTTTGGCTATCTTCGATCAAATATCATATACTGTCATCATTTAAAATATTAATAATAATAATTTTATCTGTTTAATTTTGTTTCCATTCTTTGTTTTAATCAGATGAACTTTCTTCAATTAATTAAATTATTTTGAGAAATTCTCACACTATAGAAAATTGTAATGCGAATATATTATTGTAATAGTATATTGGAATACATTATTGCAATACGTTATTATCAGTTATTGACCCAAACATTATCAAAAATGAAAAACGTCAGTACTTTTAGGAGCATATTACTAAAAATTGAACCAAAATTTTTATTTTGAAAATAAATTCACTGATAAAATTTACTGCACATTTTGTCTTTGAAAGTGATATAAATTAAGATTGAATAATTAGAACATAAAGGTTGAACCACTAAACATCATATGATCACCATTTCTTATGCTTGCTCATAACTGTTATTACAGGCAAAACTCTCCATACAGTAGTGCATCTAGGTGCAGTGCTCTCAGATCCAAGGCATCTCACTGATGAAAGCCACAAACTAGAAACTAGTCTGGGGATATTAGATGAGTAGGCACTAGATAAGAATTTTATGCTCAAGTCTTCTGGCATCCAGTGATTACTCTGGCTTGCACTGAGTGGCACTAGTGTATGGAGAGTTTTACCTGTTTTAACATGAATGTTGCTGAATTATTATGCAAAATCTTGCAAAATGGAAAATATTTAAAAGATTTGAACAACAATGAACTATTAATGATAAAAATGAAGATATATATATATATAGGTTATGCATTCTTATAATAGCAGTTATAATGATAAATAATAAAAATATAACATGTGGTTGTGGACCTCCTATAATGTCTTGGGACTAATTTAGTATTTCAATTTAAAATGCTACTTATATTTATTAGCCCATGCAAGAGTTATATGATAAAACTAATTTATTTGTAATTCATGATTAAATTCATTACATGAGGGCACCATTCTCTAGTCACACAGATGAATTGGTTTATATGATATTTAACTCTATACTTCATCTCTCTTTTCAGTTTATGCATCAGATTGTAGTCAGAACACAATTCTCTCATGTCTATAAAAATATTCTCACATGTTTAGAAGACATGTATAGAAATAAAATGATCAATATAAATGAAAAACATTCAGTATAAAATAAAAATATTGATTGTTAGTTAAAATATCAAAGTATTAGACATAAAAAATAAGATACAGCATAAAAGAAAATTGTTCAAAAATAGTAATAAGTTTAGATTTGTAATTAAAAATTTTAATAATAGTAAAAGTCATAAGACCAAAAATGAAAAGAGATTATGAAAGTGATTATCAAAACAAAAAAAGAGGATTTACTAAAGGTTCAAAATATCTGCCTTATCAAAAATGGATACTTTAATTAAAAAACCAACACAAAGATATAGCATGATCTGAGTATCAATATAATATGCTAAATATTTTTAAAGATGTTTAAAATGAAGTCGTGTCTGATAATATCAAAAATATTCCTAGTGATACTTCAAATCCAAAAACATTTAAAATTAATATTCCAATAAGTAGTTGATAATTAAAATGTCAACTTTAAATATAGAATGTAATAATACTGCTATATGGGTAAATTTAATGAAAAATGACATTGTATTTGTATTCAAAATGAACCTATAACTTACAGCATCTCAGTATATCACTTTTGAAAAAAATAGTGAATTTATAAAAAGCAAGATATTTTTTTCAAGCATTCTTTTGTTGTACAAAAATTAATATGAAAAAATATTTTTGGGAATGGTTGGTGTCTTTTCATCAATTAGAAGTGCCTTTTGTTGTGTTTATAAACTTTTTATCAATTTCAAATTGGAATTGTGGTTAATGATAATTTTAACGATTAAGAAATTTCCAATATAATTAGATTTCATGAAAAATTAACTGATCATAGAATAACATTGATTGCTTATATGTCAATAAAATGAGGATAAATGCTATTTCAAAATCAGCCACGTAATTTTAAAAATATAAGAATGTTGGAACCAGACATTATAAATAGTACATGAATTAAAAAAACTGCCTCTATTGATTCATTTCTAATCATTAAGGATCTAGCAATTCATCATATTAGTTGAAAACAACAGATGAAGTCATTGAAATAAAAATAAAAGAATCTATTTTTAATAAATTAAAAATAGTTTATTATTTTAATTTATCCATTGATTTTGGGACCATATCTTATTAACACCAATCAATGCTCTGACATTTAACTACTTACTTATCCTTCCAAATTATCACTAACAGAACAATTCATAATATTTTTGCCAATAAAAGGAAATCATTTGGGTACTAAATTGACTAAGATTGTATTGAATTATATCAACAGTATTTGCAAAAGTGACTTGAGAAATGTAGAGGACAAACATATGATTATGCAGATAATATGGTGAAAATATATAAAAGTATAAAGCAGCAAATTTTAGAACACATTGAATATGCAACTTATATTCCTTTTTCTGAATACTTGTTAAATTTGGTAAGCCAAGCTGTAATGAACAGCTGTTTTGGAAGCTAGAATTTTGCAACAGATGTATATATTTTTTTCCAGCAAGGCTCATTTTAAATTCAAACCTGAAAATGAATTTTGAGACACAAAAATGCTCATATGATACCAGCTAAGAAGCACATTGTTAAGCAATCAAAGTAATTCTAAGTCAATATAATTTAATTTTAGATCTTTATATAATATACAAGAATATGAATTTGAAAATGATATGACAAAAAAAAAAGTCTTTAATATTCAAAATAAAACAAAAAACGTCAATATATATTCATGTATATACTTTGAAACATCACACTTGAATAATTCCATAAAATTAATAAAATATTTTAAGAACCTCAACATCATTTACTACTTGTTAAAATTTATATAAATATTTATCAAATTTTATTCAAAGAATTGAAACAATTTCAATATATTTAAAAAAAAGGGGATGAGGGGGTCAAATGTTGCCTACAAAAATATTTAAAAAGAAAAAAAGTATCAAAAAAATTCAAATTAACAATTTATTCATACTTTACAATTATAGATCAAATATATAAGTGACAAAACAGATCTGAAACTCATAGCAATATTGCTAAAATTTTCTCATTTTTAACTTTAATAAAACTGAGAGTGGTATAGAAAATATGCAATTAATTTAATTAAAAAGTATTTTAAAATATAGATATAACTTTAAATGAAGTAATAATATACTTTGATTATACATTATTGACTTCAAATATATAAATCTTCAAATTATAATATATAACAGTATTAAAACATAAATTACAATAAATGTAATATTTAAATACAAATATAGTATATATACTTAAGCTAGATGTAATTATAGGGGGGATTGAACCCAGACTTTCAAGTTCCCTTCAGTCTGTGACCACATATATGTGAAAAAGGTAAATAATCTCCAATATACATATTTTCATTATCTATCGTTAAATGTTAAATGTCTAGAAAATTTTAAACTTTATTTAAACTTTTCCAAATACAACAACTGTTAATAATAACACACAAAGACAACATACAAGTTAGTAGATTACACAATGTTTCAGTGGTATTATTCTCTGCTTTTCTTCAGGTGTTGTTAGCCTGATCAGTGACAATGTTAGCATATAGATTTTTAGATTCTTGAATACCTAATTTTAAGGCAATCTTCTTAAACAATTGAACTATTCAATCCTTAATGATAGATGATGGAAATAGTCAACATATTATCACATCTAAAATACAATAACAACAAACTTTAAGCAATTTTTTTTTCATATATCAAATGCGTTGACGGAGAAATGAATCTGGGCCAGCTGTTTGGAAGGCAGCTATGCTAACCACTAGACCACCAATGCTTGACAACTTTCAGGAATTTACAATAACTTTTCCCTAATGTTAACACAGTTTGCATATATATATATATATATT
The DNA here is from genome assembly GCA_028023455.1 of Epiperipatus broadwayi. Lineage (NCBI taxonomy): Eukaryota > Metazoa > Onychophora > Udeonychophora > Euonychophora > Peripatidae > Epiperipatus > Epiperipatus broadwayi. The sequence continues at coordinate 80,960 of JAQFVV010000143.1, read as the reverse complement.
GTAACTTTTGGCTAATGGCAGATGCAGTTTTCAATAAAGGAAAAAAGAATTCTCACAAAAGAAATCTAATAAATTAAAGAATTCACAAATAACAGACTAATCAGAGGAATCAGAAAACTTATGGTAGACATATAATGTATAAAGAAATCATAGCTGTAGAGTATTTAAAGAAAAATTAATGTATAAGTTGGGTTTAAATGTGTGAATATAGTTTAGAGTCTAATGCATAGTAAATTTAAAGGCGTTTTAACTGTTGAGATTGAGTGTAGTACCTGAAAAATAGAGGGGGGCTAAGTGTTAAGATTGACATGTAATATTTATTTGCTAAAATAGTGTAGATAATTAAAAGAGATTGATGTCAGTTTACACTAATAGTCATATACAGTTCAGTAATTACTTTTATAAATGTTATATATAGAGCTCACAAAATAAGGTCTTAACAAGCATTGCAGAATATCCCCAATGTCAGATGGTTCTGCTACTGGTGTCCTCAATGAGGTGCTAGTACATTTAAGCATTAGATTAAAAATACCAGGACAAGCCCAGCACTTTATCTAATGTATAACTATTAAGTATAAAATCTGAAATTTTCAGACATCTATATGTCTTCCAATCCAGCTAGCTCTATATATAACATTTGTAAATACAAGTTTATTAAATTAGGTCATGTGACATCTGACTTGATTTTTTTTTTTGTAATTTTATTTTTTGCTATTAAAGCTTTGATTTTATATTGCTAAAGCTTTAATATATGGTGTATCTGAACTTAGTTCAATCCCATGTGGCTATTTAAGTTAGATAGCTGGATTGGAAGACATATGGATGTCTGAAAATTTCAGATTTTCTACTTAATAGTTATATATTAGATAAAGTGCTGGGCTTGTCCTGATATTTTTAATCTAATGCTTGAATATCCTAGCATGCCAATAGCAGAAACCGGTCTGGGTTGGGGATATTCTACAAAGCTTGTTAAGAACTTATTTTGTGAGCTCTATATATAAAATTTATAAATACAAGCTTATTAAATTAGGTCATGTGACATCTGACTTGGATTTTTTTTTTGTAGTAGTAATCAATTTATATGATTAAATCTATAAAATTTAATATTGTTTAATAGGTTTAGTGCTAGCTATAATTCCTATAGTTAGCTAGAAAGGTTATTAGTGTGTAAGCAAGTGTGTGTGGTAGTATAAAACAAATTTTATTTATTGGGACAGTTATAAATTTTCTTGTCTAGTATAAGGTGTCATTTAAAGCAAATTGAAAGGACTACAATTTCATATTAATTTCAAATAAATATCTGATAATATTCAATCATAAATTTTTAAGTTAAAGTAAAACCATTATTCTAAATTATAAAAATCCATTTCAGTTTGTTACAATTGTATCCTGATTTTTTTATACAATTTAAAACTGGGTAATTTCAAGTAAACCATGTGATCATTTAGTAGGGTGAATAATTAATATCAAGATTGGGTGTAAAAACCAATCCAAATTTAATACCAAGGGTGATTGGTCAAGGAGGTGGGTTTGAAAATGAGTGGCAACCGAAGGTTATAAAAGGGCCACACATAATTTGAAGGGGGTTCTTCTGTGGGTTCTGTTGGTTTATTATTTTGTTCTGGTGACTTTTGTATTCTTCAATGCGTTTCCACATTCTGACCTAATATTTTGTTAAAACTGGTAGTGAAAGTAAAATTGTATTAAGTTTTATATGCACGTTGACATAAATCTCTAAATCAGGTAGGCGTTTCATTCCCAAAATCAATCATGAATTGGATCCCAAGGATGGTAAATTTCTTTTTGATTGGTCAATGGATGTTGCCTCTGAAATGGACTCTCCAATTTCCAATCTGAATTATCACAGATATTATCTTTCTTTGATATTTATTTTATTAGAACTGTTTTGTTATGTAAAATATTAGAATGGCTTTATGTAAGAAAGCAAAGGAAAAGACTTAAATATGAACATTAGCTATAATTTTGTACTTTTTTTATATATATTTCAGAGTGTTAACCAAGCTTTCCACATTTACATTTTCTATCATGAAAAAAAAACTGTTTCTTGTATGAGAGAAAATTTAAAATATGCCCGAATAACTGTTATTTAATTGGGAAAAGAAAATTGAATAAGTGAAAGTTGTAAATGAAATCGTAAAATTTATTGTAGTAATAAATGCTGAGTTGGATATCTAAAATGAAATTGCTAAACTTACAATACCATGGAATGACTGAGTTCCTTGGAGCGCTGTTAAATTTATGAGTAATTTTGATAATCAACTTTAGATTAAGTGATTTTGTCTTTAATATTGAATGTCACACAAAGAAAATATGTACAAATTACTGAGGATTCTAAGGAATAGTGCAGCTGCTTCGTAAAAACATTCTAAATTTTAAAATGCTACCAAACAAGTGTGCAATATTGGATAATCTTGAATCAAGGAATTATGGCCATTGGTGTGTTTTCATGTTTATATACTGTCATGTGTGTGCATCTATAACATGTGCAGATTAACTTTAAGTGATTGTAAGGAGGAGGATGATCGTGCTAAATTGTCACAGTGAATGGAAAAATCATAAGCAATGGACTGTACTAAAGACTTTTAAGTATAATTTTTATTTTTTATTTTATTTTTTTATTGATTTATTATATGTATTGAAATTCTATTTTATATTAGTGTTTATTATTTAAAATATATTACTGAATATACCTGGTATTTGTCTGTGTGAAAGTTTGAAATGGTTACAGGAGAGGTTCACAGATATACAATTCTTATTTATGCTTACTAGTAAATATTGATATTATTTATGCTTATTTTATTGCTTATGTAGTCTTAAGAATTTGATATTACTATGTCCTGGATGATGAGAGACTTAAATATAATTGTTATATGTTGAAAAGTGATGCACATCTCTTATTTCGTAATTATTTAAGGCTTCAATATTTTTTTATTTTAGTCATATTAGATTGTTATGGCATTATAGGTTTTATACATAATATAGTATTTTATGAGAGTTCAAACCCTGTTCTCTCAAGATTAAGTGATATTTGTGAATGACCATGCTTATTCAAGGTGTGGTAAGTTATCGCTGTCTTAAGGGTTGAGGCTGAGTGTAGTTCTCTCATGATTATAAGTATTAATTATTTTAATAATGTAGGAGATTGAGGGTGTATCACCAGATTTATTATTAACATTCCATAAGAGATATATTCTAAATTATAGTTGATGTAGTGATTAGTTCATGCCCATATTTATATGTATAGCAACTGAGTCCTAACATATCTTATAGCCCTCAGAGTAGAAGTGCTCCAGGCTCAAGCCATCACAAATGTGTTGCTTTGTAGTTTTATTTTTCTTATGGATATATGTTTTGTAGTCATATCTTTGTATAAGAATTTGTTAATTTAATGGTTGGTCATTATATAATTCCTACTGAAGTGTATTACCTACTTCAGGGC
>JAQFVV010000143.1:0-72500 GCA_028023455.1 Epiperipatus broadwayi | reverse complement strand
TTAGCTGATCGGTTTAATGAGTATTTTGTAAATTTATCGATGCGTGATGTGCCTGAGCAGATTTTGTCTTCTTATTCAAGTTTGAATTCTTTTTTATATTCTGATGTTTCTGAATCTCAGTTGTCTGTAGCAATTGATAGTTTAAAAAATGTCACTTCTTTTGGACTAGATGGTATAACACCTAAGATGCTTAAAGAAAATAAGGTTGCATTTTTGCCTATTTTAGTTCATTTATTTAATTTATCTTTGCAGTCTGGATCATTTCCAGAATGTCTGAAAGTTAATGTTATTACTCCTGTTTATAAAAAGGGTGATTCTACTCTTATGGTCAATTATAGGCCAATTGCTATTATTTCTGTTTTTTCTAAATTATTGGAAATGATTGTTAGGGATCAAATGTTGTCATTTCTGTTTAATAATAAAATTTTATCTGACTATCAATATGGTTTTCTTCCTGGCAGAAGTACATTAGATGCTTTAAAACATCATGTTCAGTATTTAACATCTTCATTGGATCAGGAACTTAAAACATTGGCTATTTATCTTGATTTATCTAAAGCATTTGATTCTGTTAATCATAATATTTTGATTAAGCGTTGCTACTTGTATGGTTTTCGTGGATCTATTGGTAGTTGGTTGGAGAGTTATTTAAATGATAGAAAACAGTTTACTAATATTTATGGTACTATCAGTGATGTTGTCTTGATTAATTCTGGAGTTCCGCAAGGTTCAGTACTTGGTCCTCTATTGTTTTTAATTTATATTAATGATTTATTTTCATTGAAGTTACATTCTAAGATTTTTGGTTTTGCTGATGATATTGCTTTATCTTGCAATGCTGTTTCTTATAATCTTCTTGAAAAATTAGTGAATGAGGATTTGGACTCAATTGGTAAATGGTTGGCATATAATTCATTGTTGGTCAATTTAGACGTAAAACTCTTCCTATCTTTTTCTTACAAGCGTACTTTTTTTTCTCTTAAGATTAAAATTTGCTGTAAGTATATTTTGCATTATAATAGTATATGTACTTGTGAGAATATTCCTTTGGTAGATAATTATTGTTATTTGGGAATATATATTGACTCCAGATTGTCCTGGACAAATCACATTACCTATCTTTGTCAACGGTTACGTAATTTAAACTATATGTTTTATTATTTAGTTAAATTTCTTCCTAGGTCTGCTCTCATTTTTATTTACATTGCCTGTTATCAGAGTATTTTATCTTACAATATCATTATTTGGGGTAATGCTTCTCCACATATTTTATCTTCTTTGCGTGTTTTGCAAAATTATACTTTGCGCATTATTTTTGGTAGATCTCGTTCCTCTTCTGTTCGAGATATTTATATTGCATTTGGTTTATTTGATGTAAATCACTTATATCAATATAGAGTTATTTTTGATATTTTTTGTGCTAAACCTTTTCTGAATTCTAGAGTTTATGTTCTAAATACTCGTCTTTCTAATAAATTTCAATTACCTTTACCAAAATTTTTTAAGGAATCTAGTAGAAGACAATATGTTTATTCTGGGTCAAAGTTGTTTAATAAATTTGTATATGAATGTTCAATTGATCTGAATAATATTTCTTATATATCATTCAAAAAATATTTGTGTCAATGGTTGTGTAGTATGTATTAATTTTGGCATTTATTTTATTTATTTAATTAATTTTATTTATTTTCTAAACTGTTCTTTTGAGTTTTTGATTGTATTTTTATTTAATTTATTTTTACATGTAAATTCCACACACAAGATTTTTCTTGTTTGGAGTTTTTAAATATTTGTGATGTACTTTGTTTTATTTCATAGAATAAATTGAATTGAATTGAAAAAATTGAAAAAAAAATTGACTCCTCCTCCTCCTCCTCCTCCTCCTCCTCCTCCTCCTCCTCCTCCTCCTCCTCCTCCTCCTCCTCCTCCTCCTCCTCCTCCTCCTCCTCCTCCTCCTCCTCCTCCTCCTCCTCCTCCTCCTCCTCCCTCCTCCTCCTCCTCCTCCTCCTCCTCCTCCTCCTCCTCCTCCTCCCTCCTCCTCCTACCTCCTCCTCTCTCCTCCTCCTCCTCCTCCTCCTCCTCTACTCCTCCTCCTCCTCCTCCTACCTCCTCACTACCTCCTACTACCACATCTACTACTACTACTACTACTACTACTACTACTAACTACTACTACTACTACTACTACTACTACTACTACTACTACTACTACTACTACTACTACTACTACTACTACTACTACTACTACTACTACTACTACTACTACCTACTACTACCAACTACTACTACAACTACTACTACAACTACTACTATCTACAACTACTACCAACTACTACTACTACTACTACTACTACTACTACTACTACTACTACCATCATCACAACACACCAACCACTACTACTACTACTACTACTACCACTACTACTACCACTACCACTACTACTACTACCTACCACTACTACTACTACTACTACTACTACTACTACCACCACTACTACTACTACTACTACTACTACTACTACTACTACTACTACTACTACTACTACTACTACTACTACTACTACTACTACTACTACTACTACTACTACTACTACTACTACTACTACTACTACTACTACTACTACCACTACCACTACTACTACTACTACTACTACTACTACTACTACTACTACTACTACTACTACTACTACTACTACTACTACTACTACTACTACTACTACTACTACTACTACTACTACTACTACTACTACTACTACTACTACTACTACTACTACTACTACTACTACTACTACTACTACTACTACTACTACTACTACTACTACTACTACTACTACTACTACTACTACTACTACTACTACTACTACTACTACTACTACTACTACTACTACTACTACTACTACTACTACTACTACTACTACTACTACTACTACTACTACTACTACTACTACTACTACTACTACTACTACTACTACTACTACTACTACGTTTCAATAAAGGCTTTATTGATCTCAATGGTTTACAAAAGTTTACATCTAGAAAATTTCAAATTTTACATACAATGAGTAATATTAAGGTAAACATATATATAAAGAAAATTTAATGGTTACACTTTGTGGTTAATGGACTATAACAATATGAAGGATAAAAAAAAATAATAAGTAGAGTTCTAAAGTTTGATGAGTTTAGTTTTGTGGGCATGTCTTTTTGAATGTTATTTGTATGATAGTTTTTTTGCAGCATTCACAGCATTGATGGTTGCCTTAACAATGACCATGTTGCTGCATATAAGTGGGGGTTGGTTATTATTCTATCTCTATTTCTAATGTGTAACAGTTTGTTGTCTGGTATTATTGCCAATTAAGAAAGTACATCTGGTGCACCAGTATGCATATAGTACAAACATGGCTGCCCTAATGCTAGGTATTGATCTTCTTTGAAAAGCAACCATTATGTGATTAATGATTATACCTGGTTTTCTGTAGGTGTTACACATCATCTGTCGTGTTTGGTTAAGTGCTATACATTGATAAATAATGTGGTCCAGCATCTCTTCTGCTTGATGGCAGAGTCCACAAAAAGGATCAATAGATCTGTACATTCTTTTATGATAAAGAAAGTGGGTTGTTGGCAAGGCAATGAGATTCATTTTAATATAATAAAATCAAAGTATTTGGGCTCTAGAGCCCATTTTTTATATTCCTTGAGTAGTCTCTTGTTGTTAATTCCTAGCATAGGTTCTATATCATTAGTATCTGTTTCTCTGTTCATTAAACCATAAATATCCCAGTATGAATACTTATGCAAATACTGTTCTGGAATATTGTCTGTGGTTTTGCATTGGTATATAATGTTAGTGAAAAAAGAACCTTTTGGAGGTGGTCAAGTGGTTAATTTTTGGATATTTGGCAAGGATTGTAATTATTGAGTTCTTTAACTTTTGTAGATGAAAAATGTTAATGTTATGCAAGCCAAGTCCATTCTTTATTAGGGGTTGGCTAAGTTTTTTTGTGGAGATTGCTACTGTTTTTCTGGCCCAAAGTAGTTTATTACATATGGTTTTAATTTTTGAAATAAATGCCTTCGAGAATGAAATAACTGGTACATAGTATGTTATTTTGGTTGTGGTAAGCTGGTTAATCAACTGTACTTTAGAATACAGTGAAAGATATGCCTTGGACAAGGAGTTTATAATTTTTGTGGCTTCTTCTTTTAGTTTATTTTGGATGTGGCATCTCATTCCCATAATTCCTATATGAAATGGGAACCCAAAGAAAGAGTTTGGTTTTGATTTGTAAATTGATGTACATGGTTTACCAGTGTATAGTGACCAGGCTGTGGTTTTTGCCAGATTAAACTTTAATTCATATTTCTGTGAATATTCTTTTAATATTTTTTGGAGTTGCGGTATTTGTTTTTTTGATGTTAGAAATATGGTAACATCATCGATATAGGCAATGCATGTAGTGCGCTGTGTTGTGTCTGGTATCTCAATTCCAATAAATGCATTTTGTATGCTTTTAATAGGGGGATTTATGTAAATATAAACAATAGTGAACTAAGAGGGGATCCTTGGGATATAGATTTGGTGGGTGTGAAAGATGGTGAGTTTCTTCCATTTGAAGTTATATGGATCTCTCTGTTCAGAAGCAGGTTAGAAATTAAATATAGGTGTGTTCTAGGAATTTCTGTGTCTTTTAGCATTTTCAGAAGTGTGTATATATTGACTGAGTCAAATGCAGCTTCTATGTCGAGCTGCACGACAATGGGTCCATATTTTTTTCACTGTTTACTGTGGCTAGAATTGCTTTGAAGAATAAGGCTGCTTCTGTTGTTGAAGAGTTTTTCTTTGCATATTGTGCTTCAGAGATAAGTGGCATTATATATGGTTCAATTTCATCTGTAATAATTTTCTCCATAATTTTGATTGGCAAAGGTCCCATAGATGATGATGATGATATTATTATTATTATTATTATTATTATTATTATTATTATTATTATTATTATTATTATTATTATTATTATTATTATATTTCAAAGCAAACTTTATTAGGCAAAAAAAAGGTTACATTCTTATCAAGTAATACATTGTATAAAACATCATATTCTAGGATACATCTTGAAACACAGAAAATATACTTTTGTTTTTTTTAACCATTAGAGTCTTTTGCAGTTCACACCTTTTAGATATTTCAGTTCTTATTATGAGTTCATTTCAGTTTTCCATTTTTCAGAGGCTGTATTTGGTCTATCCATTATAAGGCTGCTTTTATTTTAAATAGAGACCATGTGGCAGCATAAATGTCCGGTGGTGCTAGAAGATTGTCCCTTTCCTTAAGTTTTCCTAGTTTGTTGTGATATGTGTTGGGATGTCTTCTTGGATTGTTTCCTAAAGTGAAAGCACATCTAGTACACCATAAGGCATATATACTGAAAGTTGCTGCACGTATTATAGGTATTTTATTTTCATTGAAAGCTTTTAGCATTTTTTCTATTGTGGTTTCCCTTTTCCTGTAATTATTCACCATCAATTGTCTGACTTTTTCTAAGCCTTTACAGTGATATATTAAATGTTCTTGTGTTTCTTCTTCCCAGTGACATAAAGCACACATTGGATCAACATTTAGGTAAAATCTTCTGAACCGAATGAAATGTGCTGTAGGTAGTGCATTTAAATTCAATTTGAGGATGAAGTCAAAGAATTTAGGTTCTAAATACCATGTTTTGTACTTTTTGAGTAATTGACTATTATTTATTCCTAGTACTGTTATCCTATTGTTGTTTTCTTGGCTTTGAGTTAGAAAATCATGAATTTGCCAATAAGTATATTTAATTGGATTCTTCAGTGCTATTTTATCTTTAATGTTTTTAATACTTATCAATAGTGTATTTATATAATTGTCTGTGGGTGGGGGTCGGTCCGTTGGTGTGATTTCCTCTTTTGGTTCTATGTTTGGAAAACGTCTGAATATTGTAATCAGTAGATTTACTGTTTTTTGTGTGTAGAAAGTATGTATAGCATGCAGTCCAAGGCCATTCCATTTTGTTGGTTGGTTAAGTTGCTTTAAGGAAATTGCTATTATTTTTCTGTTCCATAATAGTTTATTACAGAGTGAGTTAATTGACTTTGTAAATTGTTTTGTAAAAGTAATTATTGGCAGGTAGTAAGTTATTTTGGTCATTATAAGTTGATTAAATAGTGACACTTTTGCATAGAGTGAGAGATATGATCTGGAGAGTGATGTTATGATCCTTTCTGCTTCGAACTTGAGTTTATTTTGTATATTCCTTCTCATCTGGCTCATTCCCAAGTGGAAAGGAAAACCCAGGAAATTACTGGGCTTATCTTGATAAATTTGTGTGTCTGTTTTGCCTGTGTATATTGACCATGCTACTGATTTATTGATGTTAATTTTTAATTTGAAATTTTTTGTGTATTCTTCTATTATTTCCTGTAGTATATGTATTTGCTTTTTTGAGTTTAGAAACACTATGACATCATCCATATAAGCTATGCAGGGAATGTATGTATTAGTATTTTGTATTTGAATTCCTTGAATTTTTTTATTTATTTGCTCTAGCAGTGGATTTAAATAAAAGGTAAATAGCAGTGTGCTTAGTGGAGAACCTTGCGGGATTGATTGGCTGGGATTGAATGATGATGTGGATCTACCATTGAGCGTGATGTGTATTTCTCTATTTAGAAGCAAATTGCCTATTGTATATAATATTGTTTTAGGTATCTGTGTTTTTTTAGCTGACTCAATAGTGTTTCTATTGGGACAGAGTCAAAAGCACTTTCAAAATCCAGCTGGACTACCATTGGTGCATATTTTTTCTTTTTAATAACTGAATTGATTAGCGTTTTATATATTAGTGCTGCCTGCCCTGTGGATGACCCCTTTTTTGCGTATTGATGCTGTGATATTATTGGTACTATGTATTGTTCAATTTTATCCTTTATGACCTTTTCCAGTATTTTTATTCCCAATGGCTCCATTGAGATTGGTCGGAGATTGGCTAGTGTGGAAATTGGTTCTTGTTTTTTCATAAATGGGACCATTGATATTGGATATAGCCCTTGTATATTGTATAGTTTCTGTGATAATTGATTTGCAAGTTGGCATAAATATTTATTTGTGAATTGGCTGAGATGTGACAGTACAAATTGTGGGATCCCTGGTGGCCCTGGATGACATGTGCTTGGGACTGAGTTTAAAACTATTGCAAAATCTTTTATTTCAAAAGGTGTTTCCGTTTCTGGCTTGCCAAAATAATCTGCAAGTGGTTTGAAATGATTATTTTTAGTTAGTTTTTTTTTGAAGTAGTTATATATAGGGTCTAGCATATTATAACCAGCTGTCACTCTATTTTCCCATTCTAGCGCCATGGGTACTTTGTTTGTGCATGGATAACCTAAAGCCCAACGAATATATCCGCGGGTTTATGTATGTTGTTGTGTGAGACAAATTTTCTTTTTCTTTATTGCTAGATATTGTTTCAGTTTATCAACGGTTTGATTGTATAACTTTGTTAGCTTTATTATATTTGCTTGGTTATTCTTGACTGGTTTTGCCTGTATTATCCTTTTATTTATTTCCTCTGCTAATGTGATTAATTTTGAAGGGGGGGTGGATTTTTGTGTAATGTGATTTATGTTAAACGAGAGTATATTTATATATGCTATATATTTGGAGATCGGGTCCAGTTCAATTTGATTTAATTTGTTTAACATTATATACATTTCTGAGAAGAGAGCCTCGGGAGTACTATTTGGAAGTAGAATTCTTATTGTTTTTTGTATGTTGTTAAAAGTATTGCAGTGTGTGTTTAAATTTAGTTTCATTATTTGTGCTGCATGATCAGAAAAATTGGTGGGAGAAAGTTTTACTTCAATTGCGTGGTGTAACATGGGAGAATAAAACAGCAGATCAATCAAAGTACCGCGTCTGTTATTATAAAAAGATACTGAGTCCGGTGGAAGAAACCCTTCCCCGCTCATTAGTGGTATTGTAAGTTGGTGTAACCATTTTGTGACAAACCTTTTATAGGTCATATTAAAATCTCCAGCAAGAATAGTGGGGTGGGGATTGGTAGCTAGAATTGAATTTATTGTCGCAATTATTCTGCTAATTACTATTGGCCCCGGAGGTATATATACAAAAATAACATTGATTGAAAGTTGTCTATGATTGAATGTTGTTATAAGGAGATTTGCATCTATAAAAATTATTTTAAAAGTAGTGAATGGGCATTGTTGGTTGATAAAAATACCTGTGCCATTTGAAGGCGTTGCTGTATCTCTGGAGCATGCGCAAAAGCCTATTTTATTCATATGTAGCGCTGGATCAAAGCGGGATCTGCTATAAATTTTTGTTTCCAATAGCCCTAAAATGGATGGTTGTGTTGTCTGAATCCAATATTTAATTTGCTGCATTATTATTATTATTATTATTATTATTATTATTATTATTATTATTATTATTATTATTATTATTATTATTATTATTATTATTATTATTATTATTATTATTATTATTATTATTATTATTATTATTATTATTATTATTATTATTATTATTATTATTATTATTATTATTATTATTATTATTATTATTATTATTATTATTATTATTATTATTATTATTATTATTATTATTATTATTATTATTATTATTATTATTATGTTTCAAAGCAAAACTTTATTGAGTCTAAAAAGTTACAGAGTCATATATTGATTTTTTACAAATGAAAAACAAATTACAACTTTCAGTATATAAGTCTTTATCTTTTCTGCATACTTTTTTTTCTTCTTGTTTTTAAATTTGGTCTTCTATTTAGTTCAGTTTATGCTTGCATTTTTTTTTTTTTAAAGTTGGAAAAAATGCTGATGTTGAAAATGTCATCATCTATCTTATTGGTCTTTATATTTCATAGACTGGATCTCTGTTTCAAGTGTGACCATGTGGCTGCAAATATATCTGGTTGAGCTAGGATGCTGTCTCTTTTTCTTAACAGTTCTAGTTTTATTGAATATGTTGCTGGGTGGCGTCGAGGGTTATTGGCAAGTGCAAAAGTGCATCTGGTGCACCAGTAGGCATAAAGGCTGTATGTTGCTGCACGAATAGCAGGGTTGTTGCCTTTTTTAAATGTATTTATAATTTCATCAATTGAAATGATAGCCTTTCTGTATGTGGTAAACATTGTGCGACGTATTGTTTCTAGGGCACTGCAGGAATGAAGAAAATGATCTTGTGTCTCTTCTTCTCTATGACATAGCCCGCACATGGGGTCTATATTGGTATAGAATCTACGAAATCTAAGGAAATGGGTTGTGGGTAGAGCATTGAGATTAAGCTTAAGTAGAAAATCGAATAATTTTGGTTCTAACGACCATTTTCTGAATTGTTGTAGTAGTTGCCTGTTGTCTATTCCAAGAACTGATGGATGTAGATTGGGTGTCTGGTTTGGATGTAGTATATTGTAAATGTCCCAGTATGTATACTTGTTGTCATTATTGAGTGATATTTTGTTGTATATTGGCTTGAGTTCTTCAATCAGTGTGGATAGATATCCATATGAAGGGGGTGGTCTGTCTGTGGGTATTATACTGATTACACACTCCAGGTCTGGAAATCTTTTTATGGTTGCTGTTATTAGATTTACTGATTTCTGTGTGTAAAAAACATTGATTGTATGGAGTCCAAGTCCATTGCTATGTGGTGGTCTGCTCAGATTTTTTAAAGAGATTGCCACTGTCTTTCTCTTCCATATTAGTTTGTTACAGATTGACGAGATTTTAGATATGAATGTTTTTGCAAATTTGATTATAGGTGTATAGTATGTAATTTTTGTAGTTATAAGTTGATTAAATAGTGCTACCTTTGCATATATTGACAGGTATGACTTTTCAAGTGAGGCTGCGATTTTTTCAGCATCTATTTTTAATTTATTTTGAATTTTTTGCCTCATTCCATTGGTTCCAAGGTAGAATGGGAAACCAAGGAAAGCAGATGGTTTACCATTAAACATCTCTGTACAGTGCTTGCCTGTGTATATTGACCATGCTGCAGTTTTATTTGTGTTAATTTTTAAATTAAAATTTGAGGTATAATTCTTGATTATCTCTTGTAATATGGGGAGGTTCTTTTTAGAGGGGAGGAAAACGGTTACATCGTCCATATAGGCTATGCATGATATATTTAAAGCAGTGTTTGGAATTTGAATGCCTTTTATTTTTTTCTGTATCTCTATTAATAGAGGATTTATATATATTGTAAAGAGCAAGGCACTTAGGGGGGATCCTTGTGGGATGGATTGACTCGGTCTGAAGGCTGGTGATTTTTTTCCATTCAATGTGATGTGAATTTCACGGCTGAGTAGCAGATTTGCTATTATATATAGTAGGGATGGAGGTGTTGTTGTTTTTTCAGCACGTCTAATAATTTGGCTATAGGCACTGAGTCAAAAGCTGCCTCAATGTCTAGTTGAACTATAATTGGTGCATATTTCTTTCTTTTTTTTACTACTTCAATAATTGTTTTGTACATTAAGGCACCCTGGCCAATGGATGATCCTTTTTTGGCATATTGTGCTGATGATAACACAGGGAGTATGTGTTGTTCTATTTTTTCCTTTATCACTCTTTCAAGAATTTTTATTCCTAAAGGTCCCATTGAAATTGGTCGTAGATTAGATAAAGATGATATTGCTGTTGGTTTTTTGTTAAATGGAACCATTGCAATTGGGTATAGACTTTGTATGTTGTAAATTTTTTGGGATATGTAATTGGCTAGATCGCACAGGTATTTTGCTGTGAAGTGACTAAGATGTTTGAACACAAATTTGGGAATTCCTTGTGGTCCTGGGTGACATGTGTTTGTTATTGTTGCAAGTTGAAATACAATGTCAGTTGTTGTTATTGGTGTATCTGTTTCAGGGTCTCCAAATATGTCTTCATTTGGTATGTACACTCTCTGTTTTTGCAGTTTTTTTTTAAAGTGTTGATATATTGGGTTTATCATGTTATGTCCAGCTGTTATAGAGCCATCTATTTCAAGTGCCATAGGCACTCTGACTGTGGATGGGTATCCCAATGCCCACCGTATGTATGCTCTGGTCCAAGTATGTTGTTGTGTAAGGCATATTTTTTTCTTTTTTATTGCTACATATTGCTTTAGTGTATTGCATGTATTGTTGTACATTTCTGTAAGTTTTTTAATTTGTGTTTGATTATCTGTAGTTGGTCTGGAAATGGTTATTCTTTTATGTAGTTCATCTGCCAATGCTAATAATCTGGTGGGGGGTGTTGAGTTGCAGGTAATATGATTGATGTTGAAAGAAAGTATATTGGTGAATGCTATATACTTTTGTACTGGATCGAGTGACATGTTTTGAAGTTTTTGGAGCATTATATATGTTTCTGAATATAAGAATTCAGTTGTTTGTGCTGGAAGAAGTATTCGCATAGTCTTTTGGAGGGCTATTGTTGTATTTTGTATTTTTGTTAGGTCGAGGGTGATGAACTGAGCAGCATGATCTGAGATTATAGATGGACAGAGTTCAAGATTAAAATAATGATGTAACATTGGTGAGTAGAAACACAAATCAATAAGTGACTTATATCTATTGTTATTAAAAGATATTGAGTTTGATGGGAGAAAACCCTCAGCACTCATAAGTGGGATTGTTATTTGATGGATCCATTTGGTGACAAAAGTTTGGTAGGTCATGTTGAAATCTCCCAGGAGTATTATGGGATTTGGTGTTGCTGTAAGCATTGAATTTATTGTTGCTATTATTCTGGAGATGATGACAGGGCCTGGTGGTATATATACAAATACTAGGTTAAGTGTGATATTTTTATGATGGAGTGTTAATATGATAAGATTAGAGTCAATATATATAATTTTAAAAAGAATCGAAAGGGCAGTTGTGGGAAATAATTATGCCTGTGCCACCTGATGGTGATGATGATTGCCTTGAGCAGGCACAAAAACCTTGGCTGACTAAATATTTTGATGGATCAATTTGAGAGCTGCTGTATATTTTTGTTTCCAAAAGCCCCAGTATGTGTGGTTGTGTTGTATGTAACCATTTTTTGAGATCAAAAAGTTTTTTGGTGGCATTTAAGCCTCTAATGTTGAGAGATCCAATTTTTATCTTCATGTTTTAAATAATTTTTTAACAGGGTATTGATTTTTATTTTATTTTTAATACTAAATGTTTGTTTATATTGCAGTAGATGGATGCTGATACATATTTAAGACATTGTTGGGTTTATTATCAGTTTTTCTTTCATTTAATATTGCTTCAGACTCTATACAGGCAATTTGCGATGAAACCGAACAGGTGTCCATTTGTTGTTGGCTTACATCCATTTCTATTTCATCATTTTCTAAATTGTATATGTCTGATGAGTTGTGCTTTTGGTCTGTTTTTTTTTGCCTTTTTGGATTCATGGTTTTTTGGTGGTCGACCTGGCTTTCTTTTTCCCTCTGGTGTATTCTCTTGAATAGGTGGAAGAGGGGCTTCTATTGCATCCATTATGTTTGATGCAGTTTTGTTTATAATTGTAGTTTTTTTTATTATTGGTATCTTTATATTATCTGGATTTATATTTTCATTATATAACTGTGTGTGTTTACTTTCTGTTTGTTGATTTTTACTTGGTACACATTTTGTTTTATTGAGATGCTGATCCTGTGATGTAATTGCTGTATTTTGTGTTGTGGTTTCTTGAGAATTATTTTCGTTTGAATCTTGGATTTCTGTGTTAGTTTTTGTGTTATTATTTTTTTGGTTGGTCTTTGGGATAGGCAATTCTGATCCATTATTATTTTTGTTTGTGGGTGTTTGAACCTGTTTTTTTCCGGTTTCTATTATTGGGTTGCCAATGGATGTAGTGTTATTATAAATTTTATTTTCATCACTGGGTTGTTCTGGGGAGAGGATTTTAGTTTGTTCACAGTGATTGCTTTTTGTGTTATCGCACTGAGTTGCTAGGTGTCCTCTCTGTCCACAGCCAAAACAAAGTGGCTTTAGACCTCTTATGTGAAGAGAGAGTGTCGCTTCTTGATCTGTAATCTGTGTTGGAATCGTTGAGGCGTCTACGTTTTTATGTAGTTTTATTTTAAATTCAAAACGATTACTACATATCGGTATAGGTGTGTCTTTTAAATATATAGGCTGTAGGGCAATTACTTTTCCAAACGGGTTTATCATTTTTTGAAAATCTTGTACGTTGTATTTAAGATAAGTATTTTTAAGCACTCCAGTAATTATATTTTTCCGGTTTTCATCTATAATTACGAGTGCGTAATTATCAAGTGCTAAAATAGTGGATTGAAAACGTTCTTTTTGCTGCTGAGTATAAAAATCAATGGTTATATATCGAGAATTTGGATGATCGGCGATACAAGAGATTGTTTCCCATAGTGCATTTTGCGTGATTGCTTCATATAATAAAGCTTTTGGGAAACGATATAATGAGCATTGATTATCGGTTACTGCGAGTACTAACGAAGTTGGTGAAAAAAACCTGCGAAATGTTTCAAATAACGTACGAGGCACCGTATTACTGAAACGGTCCGTCACATTTTCAAGCGTTTCTTTTGTCCAGATTGCGGCTGGGGGTTGATTTTCCTCTCGAGTGTTTAGATCAAGATTTTTTATATCATTTGTGTTTGTTCTACGGAAGCGCGGTATTTGAGTTGGTGCTGTAGTATTGCTATTACTTTTAAGTACTTTTGCATACGAAATAGGCGATGTTGAAACTAACGATGTTGTTAATTTCGTATTGGTGCTTAATTCGCTCACGCTTGACTGGGCAGTAGCCATGATTTATTCTGACTCAAGTCAGTATTTTTTTTTTTTTTAAAAAAAAAGATATTAAAACACACCGATATTTTTCAAAAAACACTATTAATCTATTATATAATTCGATTTTTCCTGTATTATGTTTGTTTTGCGAATAACAAGTTGGAACAAAAGTAAAAAATAAATACTTACATCGGAGAACTTAAGGATTGCTTCTTACCTCAGCAGAGATTTGCTGCGGTCTCTATTATTATTATTATTATTATTATTATTATTATTATTATTATTATTATTATTATTATTATTATTATTATTATTATTATTATTATTATTATTATTATTATTATTATTATTATTATTATTATTATTATTATGATGATGATGATGATGTTTCAAAAGGCCTTTATTGTCTCAAAAGAATACAGTAATGGTTACATAGATTATGTGCTACAAGTTTTCCAGTTACAACCAGGTTACAATTGTTATTACAATAATCAAGATAACGTCTTTATAATATATTGTCTTAATTGAATGTTACAGATTTGTTCATTATAAAATAAAGTGTTCAGAATATTATAGACAGTTGCATTTCAATAGTTATTAGGTGCACAGATGTTACTGAAGCTATTACTGGATAGGGATGGGCTCTGTTCTTTTGCTTTATTTCCTGTTTTATTATTTATTTATTTTTGTTTTTCCCTTGTTGGTACTCCATATTACTTAGTCATTATTTCCTTGATTATGTTACAACCTTGCTCTGTGTTTAAGCAGAGACCAGGTAGCTGCATAGATGTCTGGACTTGTTATCAATTTGTCCCGGATTTGTATTTGCCGTAACTTGTGTTCAAAAGTAGATGGATGTCGCCTTGTGTTATTTCCCATTAGGAACGTACATCTTGTGCACCATAGTGAATATAGAACAAAAGTTGCTGCCCTAATCAGTGGTATTGTTTTACTTTGGAAAGCCATCATTACTTGTTCCATTGTGGTTTTATTTTTCCTATATGTGTTGCAAAGTATAATTCTTACTTGTTCCAGACCTTTGCAGTGATACAGTAAGTGCTGGACAGTTTCTTCATTCTGATGGCATAAGCCACATAAAGGATCCATGTCTCTATGTAGTCTTCTATGTACCAGAAAGTATGTGGTTGGGAGGGCATCTAAGTTTATTTTAAGGATAAAATTGAAAAATTTTGGTTCTAACTCCCATTTCTTGTATTTTTTAATTAATACTTTATTGTTTATTTTTAATAGTGGTAATATTTGATTGTTGGTGGTATGGTTCTGCATTAGTTCATAGATTTCCCAATATTTATATTTTTCTGTCCATTGGTTGGGGATTTTTCCTATTGCATTGCAGTGGTATATTGCCGATTGAATGAGTGAGTCTTTTGGGGGTGGTCGATCAGTAGGTGTTATTTTAATTAGATGTTTTAATTTTGTAAATTGATTAATTAAGGCAATTGTTGTATTTTTTTGTTTTTGCATGTGGAAAATGTTGAGGCTGTGTAGGCCAAGGCCATTTTTTATTAGTGGTCGGCTAAGATTTTTAATTGATATGGCCACTGTTTTCCTGGCCCACATAAGTTTACAGCATATGGAGTTAATTTTCCGGATGAAACCTTTAGAAAAAACAATTACTGGCATGTAGTATGTTATTCTAGTCATGATTAGCCTGTTGATTAGTTGTGTCTTTGCATATATTGATAGATATGCTTTAGACAATGAATTTGCTATTTTTTCAACATCTTCTTTGAGTTTGTTTTGTATGTGACAGCGCATTCTTGTGGTGCCCATATAAAATGGAAAACCCAGAAAGGGATTTGGTTTTCCCTGAAATACGGACTCACATGGTTTGCCTGAGAATATATGCCAAGATGCAGATTTTGCTGGATTTATCTTCAGTCCATAATTGGCTGAATATTCTTCCACTATCTTGTTCAACTGCGGTATCTGCTTTTTAGAAGTTAGAAACACCGTGACATCATCCATATATGCCAAACATGCTATTTTTTGTGTTGATCCTGGTATCTGTATGCCTTCAAAGGATTTATTTATTTTTTTAATTAAGGGGTTAATATAAAAAATAAAGAGTAGGGCACTTAAAGGTGAACCCTGTGATAGTGACTGGGTGGGGTAGAAAGAGGGAGAATTTCTACCATTAAGTGTTATGTGTAGCTCACGGTTTATTAATAGGTTTGCTATTATATATAGCATGGATCTGGGGATGTCCGTGGTTTCGAGCATCTCTAGCAATATAGATATGTTGACAGTGTCAAAGGCTGATGCTATATCCAGTTGTATGACCAGAGGGCTATATTTTTTTTATTTCTTACAGTTACCATTATGGTTTTGAAAAGTAGAGCTGCTTGTGTAGTTGAAGATTTTTTCTTAGCAAACTGAGTATCAGAGATGGAAGGCATCAAAAATGGCTCTATTTTTTCTTTTATTACCTTTTCCAGTATCTTCATTGGAAGCGGTCCCATGGATATAGGTCTTATGTCTTCAAGTGCAGGAATTTTTTTATTCTTTTTATTGTAAGGTACTATTGCTATGGGGTACACTCCCTGTACACTCCTAATTTCTTGAGCTAGATGGTTTGCCAGATTACAAAGATATTTTGAAGTGAATTGGCTAAGGTGTTTTAAGACAAAAAGTGGTATTCCTGGGCTTCCAGGGTGACAGTTATTGTTCATTTCATTCATTTTTTTAATGAAATCATCTGCCGTGAATAAATTTTCATTTTTTGGTGGTCCAAATATGTGTGCTGTCCACTGTATTGGTGGTGCTGATCGCAGTTTGTCTCTAAAATGTTCAAACATTGGCATTATTATATTTTGGCCAGCAAATATTCCTCTTTGGGTTTGTATGGCCATTGGTACTTTAATTTCAGGTGCACTTCCTAGGGCCCATTTTATGTATTTACGTGACCATGTGTGTTGGTGGGTGATGCATAATTTGGTTTTTTTAATTTTTAGATACTCTTTTAGGGACTGACAAGCCTTATTATATTCTTGTGTTAAGTTTCTTATATAATTTTGGGTGTGATGTGTAGGCGTGATTGCTGTAAGTTTTTCATGTATTTTATCAGCATATTCTAGTAGCTTGGATGGTGATGGTCTATTCATTACTATGTGGTTTATATTAAATGACAAAATATTGATAAAAGCTTGGTATTGTTGTATAGGGTCTAGTTTTATTTGTCTTAGTTTTTCTAGCATTATATAGGTTTCAGAAAAGATAAATTCTGGGGTTGACTTGGGAAGAAGGATTCTGATTGTTTTTGTTAGTGGTGAAATGTTAGTTTGCATTTGGTTTAGGTTAATAGTTATTATTTGTGCAGAGTGATCGGAGAAGCCCGATGGTATGAGGTTTATTTTTATTAAGTGATGTAGAGTCGGTGAATAAAAGCATAAGTCTATCAGTGATTTAAACCGACCATTATGGAATGAGACAGCATCCTGAGGAAGAAAACCTTGTCCACTCATTAGTGGAACTTGTATTTTGTGGAGCCATTTTTTAGTAAATTCCAGATACGATGTGTTGAAGTCACCAACCAAGATGGTGGGATCTGCTGTGGTGGCTAATCTTGAATTTATTGACATGATTATTGTTTCAATTCTTTGTTTATTTATTGGCATATATACAAAAATTACATTGATTGTCATTATTTTGTGACTGAATGTAGTGATTAGGAGATTTGAATCAATGTAAGTGATTTTGAAAGTTTGGAATGGACAATGATTTGCAATTATTAGGGCAGATCCTGCTGATGGTGATGTTGCATCTCTGGAACCTGCATAGAATCCTTCAGTACCAAAGTATTTGGATGGGTCTACTTGTGACCCTGCATAGATTTTGGTTTCTAGTAGACCTGTAATGTGTGGTTTGATTTGTTGTATCCAGTGTTTTACTTTGTATATTTTTTGGGTTGAATTTAAACCCCTGATATTGATTGCAGCAATTTTTATTTTCATTCTGATTATATATATATATTTTTCTTTGGTAATTTTCCTTTGATCAGTAAGTGGGCTTTTTATTGTTTTGAATTTTGTTGAGTGTCTAATTCAATTATGTTATTTTTAGTGGTAATGTGGCTTTGATCAGTTAGTATTTTTTTACTAGTTTTTGTATTGGGTTGTGCTTCTGATTCATCTTCATAGTCTTGATTAGTATCTTCATCAGAGGTTTCAGTAGTCTGATATGTATGCTCAGAGTTGG
Organism: Epiperipatus broadwayi; assembly: GCA_028023455.1. NCBI lineage: Eukaryota > Metazoa > Onychophora > Udeonychophora > Euonychophora > Peripatidae > Epiperipatus > Epiperipatus broadwayi. The sequence continues at coordinate 54,462 of JAQFVV010000143.1, read as the reverse complement.
TGATTACATCTTCTTCTGATCTTACTTTAATTTTTTTATATTTTTTTTTGGTGGCCGGCCTGGCTTTCTTTTTTGCTCTTTTTCTATTACTATGTTTTGTGGTATATCTAGTGTTATTTTTTCTAAGATTTCTGTGGCTGTATTATTTCTAATTGTTGGTTTTAGTGGTAAGTTGGAATAATTGTTGATGTTTTCATTTTTGTGTGTAGAATCATCTTCTTCCATCTGAGATTCTACATCTGTGATATTTTCATATTCCTTTATTTGTTCTTCACTGTTTATTTGCAGATCCTTATTTGTTTGATCTTTTATTTTACTTTGGGTGCTTTTCAGTTTTATATTTTCTCTTGTGATTATATTTTGATTTTCAATTTTTTCTTGTGATTGATTGCTATTGATGAGTTTTGTTGTGCTGTTTTTCCACTCTTCATTTTTATTAATCTTTTCCATTGTCAAGTTTAATGGTTCGTTCTTATCTTGTATTGTTAAGATACTTTGTTTTTCCTGATTTTTTTGTTGTTGAAGACTTGTATGTATCTTGCTGCTTTCTGCATTATTTATTATTTGGTTTTGAGTTGCTTGGTTTTGTTCTGGGATTTCCTTTGTTTGCTGGTCACTCCTGTGGTCTTTCCTTGTGTGGCAGTCTCCTGCCAAATGACCTCTTTCTCCACATGCATAGCACTTTGGCCTGAGTCCTTTTATTTGAAGTGTGAGGACTGCTTCTTGATCAATAATCTGGTTGGGGATTTCTTCAGGATTGATGTTTTCTTTTAGTTTGATTTTGAAATAGAAGCTGTTGGTATGTATAGGGATTGGAGTATCGTAACAGTAGATAGGCTTGATATAGATTGCCTGACCATAAGGGTGAATTAGTTAGGTAAAATCTTGTATGCTATATCCAAAATATGTATTTTTCAAAATGCCTGTGTAGTAGTTTTGTATATTTTTGTCAACCACCACTAAAGCATAACTTTCTAATTTCTGAACTTTTATTTGAAATGCTTCACATTGATTTTTGTTGTAAAATTCTATAGCTAAATATCTGGAGTTGGGATGTTCTCCAATAGTCATGATGCTATCCCATAATACTTGTGTTGTTAATTCCTTAAATAGGAGTTCTCTTGGAAATTTATAGAGGGATAAATTTTTGTCTGTAACTGCTAGTATTAACGACTATTATTATTATTATTATTATTATTATTATTATTATTATTATTATTATTATTATTATTATTATTATTATTATTATTATTATTATTATTATTATTATTATTATTATTATTATTATTATTATTATTATTATTATTATTATTATTATTATTATTATTATTATTATTATTATTATTATTATTATTATTATTATTATTATTATTTATTATTATTATTATTATTATTATTATTATTATTATTATTATTATTATTATTATTATTATTATTATTATTATTATTATTATTATTATTATTATTATTATTATTATTATTATTATTATTATTATTATTATTATTATTATTATTATTATTATTATTATTATTATTATTATTATTATTATTATTATTATTATTATTATTATTATTATTATTATTATTATTATTATTATTATTATTATTATTATTATTATTATTGGTTGATAAAAAATAGATATTAGCTCTCAGATCAAGCATATGTCTACTTAAGTTATATTGCTGGAATAACATTCATTGGTCAACAATAATTTTGTAAATCACCAATAGAAATTTTGCTTTCCTGATTTGAACCCAGAGACTATAATTTTCTAATTTTGAATTAAGAGCTCATGAACTTATCATTATATAATTAATGTGGTATTAGAAGTTAAATAAATCAATAACACTGTTTATTCCATGCATATCTGACCATGAAAATACAACAACGTGTAGAAGTTAAAGGTAATAAAGTTTAGTGGAATTTGAGAGTATAGGGAAGTTATTATTGGAAATAAATTATTGGTAATATTTTATAATGTTTACTACTAATATAATTCTCAGTGTTCGTGACATGAATTATCAAAGCAATTATAGAATCCTAAGCATGAGTGAATAGGAATTGGTATTTTAATTAATATCCTTGTGAGATATAAAACAGCTGTGTTTGATTCATGTGACTGTTATTTACAAATACATGATAGCCAAGTCAGTCCATTATCTTTTGTGAATTTCAATTTGGCTGGCTTGATTTAAGAAACTATTTAATTTAAGAAGAGAACTAAATCTAGATATTTTACAAGTTAAAATTATTTTAGAAGTTAATAAATTGCTTACCTTATAAATTCATAATTTGAAAAATCTATGAGTTCATGGAAATGGTACAGCAGCAGTTCTGTTAAAGTTACAATTTGGCACTCTGTTATATATCTATCTATCTCTTTTTTTTCCATATGTCAAATGCATTGACCGGGAAGTGAACCCGGGCCAGCGTCTTGGAAGGCAGCTACGCTAACCACTAGGCCACCAATGCTTGATATCTCTCTCTCTTCTCTCCTCCTTGTATCATGGTTACAATATTAATAATCAGGTAAAAAGTCATTTAGTAGATTCAAAAGAATGAAAAATAACAACCATAGAGTTTATCTTTGGATATCATTATGCCAGATTTTTTAATAAAATAAAAATAATAATTATGTACTTTGTAAAATGTAATAATTTATTAAATAAATACTAGAGAGAGTCAAGGACTCCAGTTGATTCTGTTTCTGGATCCCGGTTTTAGTTCCTTTTGTCTTAGTTTGAGGAATTAATTTTCTCAAAAACTATTCCTATTTAAAAGAGGAGTTTCTTGACTCTCTTTTCATATACAAGTTATGCCAACACGTTATCACAAGTAAGAATAATTTCAACCTTTATAAAAATGCTGTGCAAATTATATGGCAGCCATTAAAATGTCAAAAGATTTTTAAAGTGATTTTGTCTTTTAATGAAAATTCTTCATTTCACTCAGTTTTGCTGGCTTGATGAGAGGGTTTGATTATCAGGATGGGCCCCAGGAGCCTAAATCCTAGTTCTGTTGAGTATGGGAGCTGGAATGAGGGTGCTGTGGGGATCATTTCTGATATTGATTTTCTCATTCATAGGAAAGATAAATAACGTTATATTTAGCGTTTTATTTAGCATTGTTCCTACAAATGATTTTATCCATGTATTATTGCAAAGTAAGTTGCAGTTTGGCCTAATGGTTTTAATTGCAAGTAATTCACCTTATTTACTTCTATTATTTCCAATGTTGTTATTGATAGGGTTGGCCCTTTGCTGTTCATATGGTTTTTCATGTGGATTAGAATGGTTTTCAGCAGATATATTTTAAAGCTTAGTTTTTTTCCTTGTTCTCCATAAGTCTTCCAAAGTATACTGGATTGCTTTTTTCTGGGGATATTCGAGGCCATCTTGTAGAACTGAACAGTAGATTGACTTAGCCCATATTATACATTATCTCAAGTGCTTTCCTATTCCTCAACTTAACCACTGTAAATTGGATTTTTCAATATTGTACTCCTATAACGTTATTCATATTTGAAATGCTAGGTTTAACAAATAATTCCTAATTGTAACAGAGGTTTACTTTTAATAATTATCTCATGATGCTTAGAGTTTTTACAAGTTGATCAATTTTTGGAAAAGCTATGGACAAAAAATACAATGTATCATTTTAGATCTCAATATTATATTATGTAAATCAATGTTTACCTTGTAAAACATTTTGTACCAATAAAGTTTAATCCTATTAAAAAAAAATACATTCTTTGTTAAAAAAATAAAATGTGTACTTGTTTGTTTTTCATTATTGTAATCAACTAATTATTTCAATAATAAACAAATTTATCTTTATCATATCAATAGAATTTTAATCGGATTACTCATATGCATGTCTATCTTTGAGAAGGATATCAAAATATTTTTTTAGCTTAGTTCACCAATCTTAAATCCTGCTCTGTGTTCATGGATAAGGTATAAAAAAAAATTATATTAAAAATTGTATCTGAAAGGTAGATACAGATAAACATATTCAAATATATAAAAGCATATTATTATTACTATTATTATCAAAATGATTTTTATTTTGCATTTTTAAAAAAAAAATTGAATAGCGATATAATTACTACATCATTAAACAGAAATTATTTTTAGTTAATCGTAGAAATGCAAATATCTACCACACCCATTGAGTATGTGCAGAAAAAAAAATATTGTAGATAATTAGGTATATTGTAATTAATAAATGAAGTTTAATATGTAGAAACTAAAATTAAAAAAAAACATTACATGTGTTAATTATTAACTGATTAATAAAATATTTTAGATTCCCACTAAAAGCTCCTAAGCTTTAATCAATTCATTTTCTATTTTAAAATGTCCATCACCGTATAAAAGAAAAAACTTGTTTTATTTTTTAACACTAATGCTTTTTGCTGTCAGAAATTTGTAAGCTCTATTGAAGGAATTATGGGATTTGCAATTTTCAACACTGCAAAGAAAGACGTAAGATAATTTTACTTTTAAGAAAACATTTTCAAAGTAGAACGCCATTTAGACATTTTAAACAAGTTATGTTTGAAAGAAAAAGTCACATTATTGTTAGCCATCAATGTAAAATTTGGAAGAAAAAAAATCTCGTTTTAAGAAATAAAAACGCTTTATATATTTTCTGTACGTCAATAAAAAGTTACTCATACGAAAAAAAAATTGTATTAACTATTGATAATGTCTCAAGGGTAGATATGGAGTTTTTGATTTTTCATAATTCACTTAATTTGATCAAAATCAAACTTTAAGGTAAAAAAAGAAATTAAATATTTATGGTGGATTTTTTTGTTATCGTATATATATTAAAATATTTTTATTTCGTGAGGTATAAAAACATAGAATGTACACTATATTTTTAAACCTCATATACATGTCATTAATCACAACAAAGCTCTGAGAAAAGTTAAAAAAGTCAATTTAGCCAAATAAAGAGTTGTTATATTCTTCTAAGTCTTTGGAGCTCACATATCCATTTGACATGTGGAAGAAATAAAAGATAGTATGAACCATTTAAATATGTATATAATGAATATTTAGATTGAAATCTTAAATGTGTGAACTTAAAATCAACTTAATTAGAAAGCACTTAACCTACAACAACTGGCCAAGAGTCAAAGTAAACTGACAGATTGATGCATCCTTTCTAATTAAGTTGATTTAAATAGATAACTCCACACATTCAAAATTTCCATATATATATATTTGAAACGCTTCTAATAAATATTATTACCTTAAACTTGTCCACTCTGCCATAAAAAGGAAGAAACGGTCCAACACTTTTTCTTTAAATGCCCGTTCAAATATATCAAACTGTCATTACATATGTAATTAAGTCCCAATCAGCCTCACTCACAATCGCTCATCATCCGTATAAACAGAGGACTTTTTCCAATCATTAGAACAACTATTTTTATTCTATTCACTCTTTGTTTCCTTAGATGCTATTTCAGCTTTAACCTAACCACAAAAATACTCCAATCACATTTCTACAACAAAATAAATAAACTTAAAATTAGAGATCAAATTCTTGCACCTCCAGATATACATGCAGCCACATGGAGCTTAATAACTTTTTCTAAATCACTGTAACCACCGATCATTAAAAATTAGGATATGATCTCACTCTTAACACCTAATATTTCTCATTAACCATATAGTTTCCTTATCTTAAAATTCAAACCACTGGTCATTAAAAATTAGAATATGATCTTTGCTCTAAATCTTTCATTAACCATATAGTTTCCTCATTTTAAAATTCATATACAATTAATCAGATACCCAATCAAACACTAACTCAAAACTAGCTCAAATTTAACATCACAGCTCATATCTTAATTAATTCTCCACTACTTATATGTAATTCTCTTTGAATGTGATCTAAATGACATAAATATAAATGTGTATGTGGATATTCAATATTAACTCCCTCAATACAAACTAAAATATAATTTGAATCTATGTAATAGGTACTACACACCAAATATAAATTATGTAACCACATATTTCAACAATAAACATTGTTAAAAGTAAAAAGAATGAAGACATCAGAAAAGCATGATTTTCAAGTTGCACTTTATTAAAATAAATTTGTGAAGTTGCCCAAATCATCAATGTATATTTAGTCTACAAGTGCACAAACTTAATGATAATTTATTATCTCGTATATATCAAAGATTTATGAAACATTTAAATACCTGCAGTAGTTTTTATAATTATGATAAAACAGGTAGATTTTTAATTAGACAATGTAAAACTTTTTTTTCCTATTAAAAAAATATTATTTTACACGAGAAAAATTTTAAATGAAAAAAAAAAAAGCTTTAAGTATGATTCATTTGGATTATCTTCTACTTATATGACTTGATAACTATTAAAATACTTCAAAGAAAAAATTTTCATGTCATTAAAATTTCACAACTTCAAAGAAATAAATCTTGACGTTATTAATATTCATAAACTGCAATACATATATATTATAAACATGAACCTTATATGAAATATATATACTATATATATTGTAACCTTATATTTTAGTACAATATAATATATATCTTGGTAGGACTAGTTTAAAAATTTCTCTATCTTCTTCCTGATGACTTGATTATCATGGCTGGCATTTAGTATGCTTGGCCCTTGTGTTCAAATTTATTGGACAGTGAGATTATATACTTCTATTTTTTTCTTATTATTATTATTGTGTAATTTTTTTAAATTCACTTTCTTTTTTTTCTTTCATATATTAGTTTTGCTCTGTTTCCAAACACTAAGTTAGATAAACTGTTAATTAAAACCAACAGCATATTACATCAAGTATAATAATTTGTTTTTCTCTTTAAATAATCCTAAAGATTATTTTGATTTAATTGAAGGATTTATTTAATTTCTTTTAAGATAAATGCACATTTTTTCTTTCTTTTCATTTTCATTTTTTTTCATAGACAAATATGTAAATGAGGAGAAGTTTAATTGGCTAAGAAAATAGAACTGCCAGAGAGATTTTTTTTTGAGAAACAGAACTGCTGTAGTGACAGCAAGTGTATAATAAAAATTTATTTATTTATTACTATTAAATGTATAAGAAAAAATCAACTCTTTTAAAAGAGGAGAGAATGTCAAGATAAATAAAAAAGTTAAATTAAAACTTCTTTTAAATAATTTAAGTTGCAATATTATCAAGTGTGAATAGCAAAATATATAGCTAAATTCTAACAAATCTGTTTGGATCCTCCAACTATGAGTCTAGCTACCAATAATCTTTCACAAGATCCACAACTGAAATGCACAGGAATTATTGTTAACTGCAGCAACAAGAATAGCAGTTTTAAAAGGTCAGTCTATTTGAAATTTATTATTGTTTATGGACTATGTTTAGCCTCAAATAAAATTTTACCTTCATAAGTTTAACCCCCATGGTAGTGTTGTGAAAATGCAAAATGAAGCACTGTATTTGACTTGGATAAGTTTTGCTTTCATGAACTTTAACACATATGGGTGTGTTATATATGTGCAGAATGGAATGTAGTATTTAACTTGGGATATAGTGTTTTATTTTCACAACTCTCATACTTTTAGGGTTATATATGTGCAGAATGCAATGTTTTAATTTTTTGTGTGCTACTGTACAAACGATGAAGAATTAATTACAGTCCCACTCTGAACTTATGTCATAAACAAGATTGTGAATTATCTTCTTAAAATTACCATAGTGTTCAAAGAAATAACCGCTGACCAAGAAACTATTTTAGCTGTTATATTACTCGTGAGATAATTATTGCTTGAACAATCATTCTTTGTTCTCAATATTCATAAATTAAAAGTAATGAAATATCTCAGTTTCAGAAGAACCCCTAAAACAAAGCCATGCAATTTCATTAACTTTCAAAAATAATTTGATTAAAATACGTACATCCTACCTCTCAAATATCACGGATTGTCAGAGAACCTACATGCAAATCAATTAATTTATGAGTATCTCATATAAAGCAAGATGAAGAAGCATACAATCAACTTTTAAGATTATATGGTGTTATTAAAAATAAATATATTTAAATTATATTTGTCATTAAGTTGAAGAACATGTATTTGAACCTAGTGCAGTAATTTAGTGAATATGCATTTTATGTTTTATTGTATTTTATATTATCTTATAAATATGTAAATTCATGGTATATATAATCTATTGTATAAAATAATTACTTGTTAATTTAGATGTAGGGATTGACAAGAGTCAATTTAGAGAACAGCGCTTGCGGAAGGGTTTCATGATTAGTTCAATTAATCTATAACATATCATTACCACATGGCTTAATCCGGTACATCTTTCTAGTGTTCTGTGCTCATAGCCACATTATAATATTAGATAATATTCTTTCATACCATTTAATATATGGACAGCCATTATCTCCATTTTTTTCTCCTGTAATAGTTTTTATTACATCTTTTGGTCTTGAATCACGCTTGTAAAACAGGATGTGCCTTCCAATTTAGTAGATTAATGAGGGTGATTTATTTCTATTTTATTTGGGAAGTGTTCATATTATATTTTTAAACCATTCTGTACTGGTGGTTCATCCACAAATAATAATTACTATTGGTTTGTATATCCTTTAAGTTTGTTTCAGTGCTGGTGGTTAATTCACTGAGCATTCTGAAATTACACTTGTTGCTCTGATGATGGTTAGAAAACCCATAGGATACTTATTGCTCATTATTCCTTGTGCAGATGAATACATCCACAGGTATATTGATCCTCATTATATAAATGTATGTTAGAGTAGAGTCTCCATACATTATGATGCTTACCTTGTTTCCCTCCTCTTAATGTTTGTTTCACTTATTCTGTCAGCAGCCATAAAATGGCATTTAAATGAATTATAGCCATAATTTATTATAGGTAGATTATATAATATCCCAATTCAGCTGAGTTGGCATTTAAATTTTGTTTTGATTTCATATTTCATTATAGTCAAATTTCATATGTTTATCAATTCCAATTATTGCCATTGTTATTATAATTTGTAGTATAAGTATGTTGGTTCTGGTTTAACATATTGGAGGAGCCATTGACTGTATTTGAATCTATCCTTGTCCCCATAAGAATAAAATCAATACATTTGTAATAAAATTTTAGATTGTATTATCTAAAACTCACACACGTATTCATGCACAGAAATAAGTATATGGGATAGTATTTGTTTTTATTTTGTTTATTTACTTATCTAATTAATGTACATTTGTCCATGTAGCACAGTTATATGTGATGGTATTTTATATCATTTATCGTTTATGTAAAATTATGAGTATTGTTAACCAATTACTATTTTCATATTTATTGAATCATAACTAAATGTTAATTTTATAATCTAACTTATCTGTACCATTGCTATTAGTCACTTATAGAGTCATAAATCCAACATAGTAAATAGATCCTAAATATTCGAACACATATTGTCCCTGATGATGATATATACAAGGTTTACGGAAACATCCAGATATTTTAATGTTTGTCCTTATGCATTTTGTGATGTATAAGATGTAATAAAATCCCATTTACCTTCTGCATCACCATTGCTTTGCTTTGTCAATTCTGGAGTATAATCCAGAATCTGTTACCCCTATTGATATTTGCAACATTAATACCCAAATCAATAATAAATTTGCTAACCAGTATAAAAATTGAAGTTTTTTTTAAAACTATAACAGTTGCCTTATTTATCCCTAAGAGTTTCATTGCTATTGATTTGATTTGATATTTCGGTTAATGAAGAAATAACTTAAAATTCATATTACTTACCTTCCATTGCAAAGAATCTACCCTAAACATTTCTGTACTTTAAACCTGAATACATGATGAGCTACTGCTTATGATATTATGTAGCTGATTATAATTATTACTATCTGGTTTAATGCCCATATTCACCATGTAATGATTAGCGGTCTCATAGATTATACTATCTTGTCTACAGTCTCCCATAGGGTCTCAAAATAAATAAAATTGTAAATTAAGATCATAATGTGGTTTTAAGGAACAATCATTGAAAGCATAATTATAAATCATAAATTAAGATTTGGGAATATTGTTTTGAGATCCAGAATTAAGTAGAATTATAGTTAGTTAAAAAAATAATACAATTTATTTAGGTAACTTGACATACCTTCAAGTAATACTACAATCAGTCTTCGTGGTGTATCCTGGCCGTGACTGGATTGTATGATAATAGCTTTGTATTGTATCATTAATTTAGACTATTACAATTTGGGGTAAAGGTTTTTTGGTTTCAATATATATGTAATTAAATTCAGCAATGATATTTCGGAAATTACTCAAGGTAAGAAAGTGAAAGTATTTTGGTAGCTTCTGAATGATTGAGACTGTGATTGTGACATATTTTGTAAAAAAAAAACAAAATATCAAACTTATTATTGAAATAATGTACAATGTTAATTTTAGGCTTTGGGATTTTATATTGCTAAAACTATTAATAGATGGTGTATCTGAACTTGGTTCAATCCCACATGGCTATTTAAGTTAGATAGCTGGATGTAAAGACATGTATGTCTGAAATTTTCAGATCTTCTACTTAATAGATAACTATTAGATAAATGCTGGGGCTTGACCTGGTATTTTTAAATTGAATACCAGAATGTCCTAGCACCTCACTGATGACAGACAGAGTTAGAAACCAGTCTAAGGATAGGGATATTCAGAAAAGCTTGTTAAGAGCTATTAGTACACTCATTGTATAATATAATGTTAATCCATAAATTACTTATAAAAAATAAAAATTAAATTGTGAATTATAAAAACATTGGTCAATTCCTGCTTTGAAAAGAAAACTGAATACTGGTAGATAATATAGGGGGTGTTAAATGTCACTATGACATTCTGACTTTGTGTTTTTTATTCAATCACCATGAATCAACAGTGACAAAAAAAAGGCATAATGTTGAGATATTTCTTAAAACAAACTCAATCAGGATAGTTTATTTCTGAAACAAAAATATATTGCAGGGATAAATAAACATAATTGGAAATCATTAAATTCACATTTTATAGCAAAAATACTTCAAAGTCACTGTGTGATTGAGTTTAATTCATGATTATGAAATTTATTCATACCTTGACTTGCTGAAAAACTTTGTCTATTAAAGAAATATAAAATACTCACTTCTTCAGTCATTTCTATGATCATTCCATATTATTAAATTGCACTGCTTCTAATCTATACTGTATGAATATATTATAAATGAACTATCCTGTAGGAAAGTATCTATGAGCTTAGACATCAGATGGCAACATAATGTATATAAATATAATACTTCCTAATACTATACTAATAAATACAATCAAATTTTAATTAAATAAGAATAACATTTTTAGAAAAATAAAAATTTATAAAATTTTATTCATCTCATAACCATTAAACAAATAGACATTCTCACATGAAAACAAAAACAACTAATATATACAAGCATATAACTATTCATAATTCCAAGATAACCAATAATCCATAACATTAAACCTTCATAAAAATAATGGCCTCAAAGCAAAATGATTAATCAAAAATCTCTTTTACTCTAGCTTTGATTTCATTATATTCGTAATATAAAACTGTTACATCACTGAACAATGTTTTTATACATATTTTAAACTCTGCTTTTATGAATTTTAATCATTTCATTAATACTCAATTTTCTTTCACCCATATATATTAATATATCTTAAAATAATTGCATGAAATGTTATAAGTTACTACAGATCTCTGTGCAGTATTTTTAATTTTGTAAGCTTACAATTAGCTAAGCATTTTTATTCAGTTTTTAAAAAAATTATTATTTAATATTTTTGAAAGGAAAAAAATGTTTCAAACTTACTTCAAAATTATAAAAAATTAACACTGGTGGAATTGATAAAAAATTTTGAATGAAAAAAAAATTTTCAATAAATAATATTAGCATCAAACCATTATGTCTGCACAATATTTTTAGTTGTCAAGGCTTATAAATAGATAATTTAATTAATATTTTAAAAATTTAATTATTTAATTATTGAAATTATCGATATAAAACATTTTTAAGAATTTAAGTTGAGCATCCTTAATAACTAATAACATTAGCATCTTTCATAATAAATATTTTTGTTCTTTAGGAGTTCTTGTGCAATATTTTTAATTGTTGTAATCTTAAAAATAAATAAATTTATTTTGTTAAGCTTTAAAAAAAAATTTAATTTAAAATTAAAATAGCTTAGACCGCCTGCATAAAGGTATTTTTAGGACTTAAGTGGAGTTGTCAATTGGCTTTTTTTTTATGTGTCAAAGCATCAGCCTGGAAGCAAACCTGCAAACTCGGGACAATTGCTTGTAAGGCAGCTGGCTTTTGCAGTAGTTAAATTATATTAACATCTTTCTTAGCCATTTATATTCCAGTTGTTATCTTTTATTAATTAATATATATTAAGGCTACAACCTTAAAACTATGCACCTGAAAAAAAAAAAGTAGGGACCTCTGCAAATTTTTAACACAAGATTTATTTAAAAGACAAGATTTGCAGATGTCCCTACTGTCATTTTTTCAGGTGCATATTTTTAAGGTTGTAGCCTTAATATATATATATTACTTTAAGTAATGAGTATGCATTTTATAAACATAATTATTAATTAAATAAAATGTTGAATTAATGCTGTGGTACAATTCATTTTAAATTATTTTCATGGTTTATATTTTGCATAATCTGTTTTTATATCTTGAATATTAAGAAACAGCAACAACTTATAAATGTCAAAGCATATTACTCCTTGAATTTCTTCATATTTCAGAGCATATATCTAGAGGTTGAGTTGATGCCTTTGTAAATAAAATACAGATTTTTAGAATATTCTTATTCTCAATCAACTTTTTAAAATTATTTAATAATAAATATAAATTAAGACTTTTCCTCACAGCACCTTTTCTCTTCTCTTCTCAAAACATGATTATATTTAATAATCCAGTCTGCAAATTGACAATTTTAAAGGCAAAGAAATAAATTTTTGTATTCTTATTATTAACCCTTTGATACTTTGACAGATTTAATTGTTCTCCTTGGTGAGACTTTTTGCAAGTTTTCAGCTTTTGATTTTAGTATTAAATTGTTATTGTATATCAGAATTCAATAAACTGGATTTGATTTGGTAGAAATATATGCTTGGAAATTAGATAAAATTATAAAAAATCATATAGGGAATTTGCAAAGTATTGAAAAAATGAATTCATAATAATAACAAAATACATTTTTTTGCTATTGAACAGTTGACAAAGCTGAGTAACTTTCAGAAAATCAATGAAATTTTTTAAAACTTAAAATTGGTATTAATAGAATAAATAAATGTTGACCTATAATAAAACTCAAATTGTGCTTTAAAATACTAAAATTGCTTTCTAATTAATAGAATATTTCAAATTATCTGAAAACAGGGTTGGCAATGATGTATTAACCAGAAATGTTAGAGGGTGTGTGTGATAAGAACATTTATTTATTTTTTTGTTAATGTTACACTAGAAACTTTATCTTCTATTTTTAAAAATATAATATACATATATAAAATAACAATGTAATAATGTATACTTTTGATTTTTTATAATTATTGTATAATTTCTGTTAAAAATAATTATGAATCTTAAAAAATCTTTGCAAAAAAAATCAAGTTTTTAGTTATTCCCAAATTTGTTCTGAAATAATCCTGAAAATAGTGTGGAAACTAATTACAAAGAACTAAATCACTCAAAGGGGGTGAAGATAAGGCCAAAATACTTTGACTTTGCTGATGTTCAATTACATTGGCCTTTTTTGATTTTTTAAGTTAAAAAAAATAATATATCAAAAATATGCAAATTTACTAAATTAAAACATATATGATTATAGTAGTTTTCTGATTTTATGTAAAAAGGATTAATTACTATTTCAAGTCACCATTATAATTATTCTTTTTAACAATATGTTATGACAGTCATGTCCATGCCCTATATTTTTTGTGGTTTGGGGCATTACAGTGGCACTATGGTTACTATATGTTTTCTTCATTATTTTGTAGCTGTATGTAACATTACATTACCATGTACAGTTTTATTTTAGCACAGAAATCATTTTAAAATTATTAGTTAAAAAAAAATTAACATCAGATGGGCCTATTTAAAATTACAATATATAATTTGCATATGTAAAAAGCTCTCAATAGAAATGACAATTTCTGATTGGTAGATTGTTTAGCTTGAAGGCAAATAATAGAAAAAATATGTTCAAAAACATTGTAATTTTTAGTATGCACTATTTTTGTAAAATACTAATTTTAAATCAAAAAGTTAAAAATATTTGCAATTATATTTTATTTGAAAATATTTATTTTTATGAAGACAAAATGTAAAAAGTTAGTTACAATAAAGCAGAAACAATTTCTACAGGGCAACAAGAATAGCTTTTTGTCAATAAGTGGTAAAAAAAAATCTTTTTAGAATTTTAATAACAATAAATTTAATGTTGAATTTTAACATAAATTTTCTGTTTTAACAATGACTAATTCTAAATTTATTTTGAATTTTAAAAACATTATTCAAATAAGAAATATTTTGTTTTACTAGATTTTAAATAGACAAAATTACATCTGATAATATTAAGCATTATTGTTATAATTAAGAACTCCATTTAGTAATTTATTTTCCTATTTTACAAATTTTAAATATTTTTAAAATGTCGATTATTTGAAAGCTTACATTTGTAATAGATAATATAAATATAGTTAAGAACTTCACTTAGTAATTTATTTCCCTATTTTACAAATTTTAAATATTAATTTTTTAAATGTCTATCATTTGAACACTTACATTTGTAATAGATAATATAAATATCAATATATGATATAGAAAAATGTTTAATTGTAAAAATAAAATGTTTAATTTTTTTAGGAAGTTCTCGCTAAAGCCTTACAAATAAGAAAGGTGGAGTTGGAGCCTGATGGAATTAAATACATTTTTAATTAATTTATCAGGAAGACCTAAACTAATATAATCATTATAAAATTATTCTCTGTGAATCACCACATTATTTTGAAAATTATTTAACCTTTTATTCCCATGACATAACTTTAATAATGCTATCTTTTTATAAACAAATGTTATTAGATATAATTATAGTTCTTAAATTTTTATTTTTAATAAAATGACTACAAAATAAAATATTATTAATTCTATCTCTCACATTCATTAAAACTAAAAAATTTAATTTGTTAAAATCTGAAGTATTGTCCTCAATAATAAAATAAAACCAACATCATTTAATCCAAATTAAAAAAATTTCAATTTATCTTTATAACATAACAAATAATCACTTTAGTTTTTTAAAAACTTTTCTTGGAAAAATGTAATTCAAAATAAATATGTACAAAATGTCACAAGCTTCTTCGATAACTATTACTATGAATATGACTACCAGGTAGCCGAAAGCATGCTTAGCATACCCTGCTGTAAAAGTATTAAACTAAGCTTTTCTTTATATACATTTTGTATATATTTATCTTGGACAATTAGTCATCTACATATCTAAAATATAATTAATTATAGTACTCTAAAAAATTAATAAGACAGAATACGTCAATGGAAAAATAATATAAACAATTCCACCAACCTTCTTTAATTTAAAAAACAACAACATTATTATGCTTAAAATATATTGAATCCTGAAATAATAATAAATCAAACTGTGAACAATATTAATATTAATTTTAGTAGCAGGCAGATATTATTCTCTATTTAAATTGAAATAAGAACATTAATGCCTTTTAAATCAATTAAATTGATACATGTTTTTAATGTCAAGGCTAATAAATACATAATTCTTGTTAATATTAAAGCCATTAATTCTATTAAAAGACTCAACGGAAGACATAAAATATTCACCTAAAGTAACACATTCTTTTAAAATTTTAATAATAAATTTAGAAATTGTCATATTTCTTCCCTGTAAAATCAAAAAATATTCATATGAAATTTCAAATTTAATGAATATATGTTAATATAATCACTAAGAAAGCAATGATATTATTATATATACTAACTAAATGGTATATATTAGAACAAAAATTTTCATGATTATAAGATGAAAATAAACTTTTTTGGGTCATATTATATATTAGTTTTCTGCATAGAGAAATTATTCCATCAGAACACAAAGATTCTATTTAAAGTTTTTATTATAGGGTATATGAGCACAGACTTTCACACCACCCACCTCTCTCCACTCTATCTAATAACACTGATACACCTAAACACATAACGCTGAAAAGATAAATAATCACCAATATATGTATTTCATGCTAAACCAGCAATCATCAGTTGGTCCAGACTATCATCTTTACACACATATATAGTATAAGTGCTCAGATATATATTAAGATAGACTATCCTCATAGTTTAATGGACAGGCTTCAATCCACTCCACACTCCAACTCTTCAACCATCCATCCAATTGAAAATCTGATGATGGAATGCTCAAAGCCACCCTGAGGCCGAGATGTTGACCTAAGGTCAATCTGAACCCCACATGTACAGGACATAATCCATTTAATACATATGCAAGGATGGGCAGACATCTCTATAATGTAATAACTGAAACACAGGCTTGTTATATACCTGTGGCTATATATATGTAATATAGGGTATATGAGCACAGACTTTCACACCACCCACCTCTCTCCACTCTATCTAATAACACTGATACACCTAAACACATATATGCTGAAAAAATAAATAATCACCAATATACGTATTTCATGCTAAACCAGCAATCATCAGTTGGTCCAGACTATCATCTTTACACACATATATAGTATAAGTGCTCAGATATATATTAAGATAGACTATCCTCATAGTTTAATGGACAGGCTTCAATCCACTCCACACTCCAACTCTTCAACCATCCATCCAATTGAAAATCTGATGAAGGAATGCTCAAAGGCCACCCTGAGGCCGAGATTATTGTCACACTCATGTTGACCTAAGGTCAATCTGAACCCCACATGTACAGGACATAATCCATATGCAAGGATGGGCAGACATCTCTATAATGTAATAACTGAAACACAGTTTTGTTATATACCTGTGGCTATATATATGTAATATAGGGTATATGAGCACAGACTTTCACACCACCCACCTCTCTTCACTCTATCTAATAACACTGATACACCTAAACACATATATGCTGAAAAGATAAATAATCACCAATATACGTATTTCATGCTAAAACAGCAATCATCAGTTGGTCCAGACTATCATCTTTACACACATATATAGTATAAGTGCTCAGATATATATTAAGATAGACTATCCTCATAGTTTAATGGACAGGCTTCAATCCACTCCACACTCCAACTCTTCAACCGTCCATCCAATTGAAAATCTGATGATGGAATGCTCAAAGGCCACCCTGAGGCCGAGATTATTGTCACACCCATGTTGACCTAAGGTCAATCTGAACCCCACATGTACAGGACATAATCCATTTAATACATATGCAAGGATGGGCAGACATCTCTATTACATGTCTGCCCATCCTTGCATATGTATTAAATGGATTATGTCCTGTACATGTGGGGTTCAGATTGACCTTAGGTCAACATGGGTGTGACAATAATCTCGGCCCCAGGGTGGCCTTTGAGCATTTCCATCATCAGATTTTCAATTGGATGGACGGTAGAAGAGTTGGAGTGTGGAGTGGATTGACGCCTGTCCATTAAACTATGAGGATAGTCTATCTTAATATATATCTGAGCACTTATACTATATATGTGTGTAAAAATGATAGTCTGGACAAACTGATGATTGCTGGTTTAGCATGAAATACGTATATTGGTGATTATTTATCTTTTCAGCATATATGTGTTTAGGTGTATCAGTGTTATTAGATAGAGTGGAGAGAGGTGGGTGGTGTGAAAGTCTGTGCTCATATACCCTATATTACATATATATAGCCACAGGTATATAACAAGCCTGTGTTTCAGTTAAAGTTTTTAAAATTTTTCAACAAGGTGTTCACTTACAGAAATAGAAAATTCTTTCACTAAATTAGGTTGACAAAATCATAATCATCTTATTCTTAGCCTTGATAAAGATGGGTGTGATTTTGTTGAAACATTGGCAACCTAATTTACCAAAGGAATTTTCTGTTTCAGTGGATTTGTTGAAAAATTTAGAAACCTTAAATAGGATTCTTTGTGTGCTGGATAGAATAATTTTGCTATGCAGAAAACTAGTATACAGTAGGACTCAAACACATTATTTTCTTATATATATATATATATACATGTATTAGTTTGAATACACAAAGTCATATTACATCAAATTTCTTTTAATTTTACAAACTTTTATGTTTAATGTTTTTAAAACAATATGCACCTGGATCTCTTTTTCTGCGGTAGATACATTCCACAGAAAATAGCATTAAAAAATTGCACAAAAATAGACTTAACTTATCTTGAAAATTTGGGATATGTTCCATAATTTTCAAAAATTGCATAAAACCAAAGCAACAAGGTAAAATTATTTTAAGATTCACATAAAAAAAATAAGGAAATAAAGTATGACTAAAAAAAAATTTCAAATATTTGAAAAAAATTGATACAAGACAATTTTTTTTACTTTTTTATTAACTATTTAATTTTATTCAAAACAATATGTTTTTATGTGTAATTTATTTTACATTTTTTTATACATATTTTAATCATCATTGCTATTTGACAATATGCAGGTTCGTTTGTGAACTGGTGAGAAATCACACAAACAGCAAAATTATTATCAACTTCAGTCTCGTGTTGTGTTAATGGTTTTCTGGTGATAATGTAATTGATGATTAAACTTTGAGATGATGATTTTACTAATTATTTATGAAGCTCACAACATCCAGATATATGACTATCTAGCTCTCATTGGAATTTAAGAGCTTGTCCATAATTTGTGTCAATAACAAGAAAATGATTTTCCAATTGATTAGAAAGTTGAAGACGTTCTCAAATCAGTTTTGCTGTGAAAGAAACAGGTTCCACTTCTGTTTCATTATTTTTTTCTAAATCTTCTATAGTATCTAAAATTATTGCAATAATACCATTGTCATTTAAAACAATATCATCAAGCAACTCATCTTTGTCATTCTGGCTAAATGAATCAAAACCTTATTCACCAATATCATGTCCCAAAGTAATTATTTCATCTGATAATGCCAATGTTTGAATAGCTGCACTGTTTTCAAGACACATAGGCCAAACCTTTTTCCAACAGGCATTTAAAGTGTGTGGTTTTATTTGAGTAACAGCAACTGCAACATGATATATACAATCAAAGATTGTAAATTTTTTCCAAGTGCCAGTTACTGCTATTGACTCATTTTCTAGTTTATCCAATATAAATTGAAAAGTGCATTTAACGTAATATTGTTTAAAAGTTTCAATTATGCCTTGATCTAATAGCTGAATAATGCTTGTTGTATTATGTGGAAAAAACATGACCTTTACATTTGGATGTTCTAAATGTGGATGACCTGGTGCATTGTTAACAAGTAATAAAATTTTGAAATCCAGAGTTTTTTGCTTCATATGCGTTTCCACTTCTGGTAAAAAGCAATTATTAAACCAATCAGTAAATATTGCAGTTGTCACCCAAGCCTTTGTATTAGCCATCCAGTGTACCTGCAATTGTTTTTTATCTTTATCTTTTAAAGTGCATGGTCTTAAAGATTGGTTTACAAGAAGTTTCAGCATTTGATCTCCCAATGCATTGCTACAAAGTAACAATGTCATTAGATCTTTGCTTGCTTTAAACCCACTGGCTTTTTTCTCGGACTTTGTGATATAAGTTTGACTAAGTATTTTTTCCAAAACAGTCCTGTTTCATCAGCATTAAATACTTGGTGTGGACAATATCCACCATCTTCCATATAATTCTTCAGGAAAATTTTTGGCAATTTTTTCATCTGCTGATGCAACCTCAACCATAATCTTCATGTTATGTAGTGCATTCCTTTTTAAAAACTCGGTTGACCATCCTTTGCTAGCCAAAAATTCCCTATTGAACCAAGAAGCAGAAGTAATGGTTCAGATTCTTTCATTTGTTCAAAACCTGAAGAGCTTTTCATTGAATTAAATAACAACTTAAAGGAATTCTTTGAGATAATTCTTCAATTCAGATTATGAGCGCTCATTCCATTTTTTCTATTAAATCATCTCTTGAATATCATGATAATTTGGCATTTAGTTTTGTGCCAAAAATGACAGATTTTCTTATTGCATCTTACATTTTTTTTAATTGCTCTTATAGTGAATTCACCTAAACTAAAATGTTTTCCAATCACTGTCAATCCTTCTCCTCTTGCTAAGCGATCTAAAATTGAAATTTTTGTTTCAAAAGAAATTCCTTTTCTTGTGTGTTTTTTTCTCTCCATTAAGGTAAACTAAAACTTTAAAATAAAAATAAGAACTTAGACTTATGATAATAAAAAGACAACTACTCACCACTGTTGGGCAAAATTTAATTAAAACCAACAATTAACAATTAAATTCTTATTTTTAATTGTCTTTAATTTTTTAATTTTCAATTTCATTTAAAAATCAAATTTCATTGTTTCACATCACATTAATTTCAGATTACATTAATTTTTAAACTGTTAATTACAATTAAAAATCAGATTTTAATTTTTAATTGTCAAATTTAATTGTGCCCAACACTGCTGCTCTTTTTTTAAAAATAAACTTGCAAACAATAAATAAATAATTGATTACTCTTTAAAAAGCCAAAATAGAATGTGATTTAAAATGCAAAAACACAACATGCATAGTACAGCCATCTATAGTGTTTGAACAGAACCTTGTAAAATTTAATGTGTGTATATAAAACAGGGAATCCTTATTTTAAGTGAAATATGAACTTCTTTATCATAAAAGAAAACTGCATAAAAAGATATTAAGAAAAAACATGAATGCATAACTTCAAAATCGCATTAAAAAAATCCACATAAAAAGAGACCCAGGTGTACTAATTTATTGTAATTATAATATATGTATAATCATTAGATTAGAATGCATACTAGAAACTATTTATTATTTAATTTTGGATTATCTTATTATTATGAGCATATTTACATTGCAAAATACATCAAAAAGGAGAAACAACTAAAAAGAAAATGATATAAATATTCCTACAAACCAATTACAGCTTTTAAAGTTTTGGGATTGGCATTATAAATGACGAATAGTTGAATCTATTAATCTTCTGTTGAATAATTTATTTAACATATTTTACAAATTTTTCATTGTTTAGAAACTCTTGCACAGTATGTGTGACTTTATTTTACTTTCCTTGATTATGATTTTCTTTAAGAACTGCCAATCCCTCGTATATGTATGTAAATGGATTATGTCCTGTACATGAGGGGTCAGAATGATTTGTGGTCAACATGGGTAGGATGAGAAGGTTTGCACTAAAGTGAGCTTTGAGCATTCTATCATCAGATTTTCAATGAAATGAATGGCTGAAGAGTTGTGAGGTGGAGTGGTTTGAAACCTGTGTATGAAGATTGGCTATCTTAATATAAGCTGAACTTTGATTATATATATGTGTGAAAATGATAATCTGGACTAACTGACGATTTACTGGTTTAGCATGAAATATGTATATTGGTGATTTTTTATCTTTTCAACATGTGTGAAATCAAGGGTATCAGTGGTCTGAGATAGCATGGATGGTTGAGGATCGTGTGAAAGTCTGAATTCAAACTCCCTATATATTAAATAATGTTATTGTAATTTGTCTTGGACTCACAACTAGCAATTTAAAAAAAATCTAAGGCGTTTTATAGGTGGATATAATCAAAGATGAAATCGTCTTGCGTTGGTGGTCGAGAGGTCAGCGCGACTGCCTTGCATTTGCAGGCAGTTGCCCGGGTTGCGGGTTCGCGTCCCGACCGATGCTATGACACTTACAAAAAAAAAAAGATGAAGAAAGAAGAGTGATAACAAGATGATAAATACTATACATCAGAAAGATTTCGCTTATTATAGTATATAGTATGTTGTTCATATTTGTTTGTCTCATAAAGAAACTGAAAATAAAACAAACAACAATAATCAAAAATTCGAATTAAAAATGTTATTAAATAAGCTAAAATATTAAAAAAAAGATTTAAATAAAATCAATATTTATCTACTTTCCCATTTCAAAATAAGCAAGAATAAAAGTAGTCCTATAAAAAACATTCCGTGAAAAATTGATAAAAACTGATCACTCACAAATCATTTTAAAAAGTAAATTAATATTTAACTGCATAATCACATCTTTTTTAGTGTTCATAAATACTTTTATATATTTAAATTAGATTAGTAAGAAAAGTAAAATTTTAATAACTGAAAACAACTCGAGATAAAATGAGTTATTATGTAGTTTAATTATGCTATTGTAAATGTAAAAAAAGTTCAAATAAAAGAAATATAAAGGATAAAAACATAACTATGATTTATTAAAAATGGAAATAAATTTTATTCTAGAGTATAAACTGTTTTTAAATACGACTTTTAAATTTGTAGTTCACAAGTTTATAAAACAAAAACTTAAATTTTTAAACCATACGCGCGCGATCTCTCTCACACACACGTATATAGCTCTTACACATAACAATTTTCGACAACCAATTTGTATGCTTGGTCAGCAGAAAAATTTTAACATTTTCTCTGCCCAGTCTAATTCTGATATTTGTCAAAAAGAAAGAAAAAACGTTTGCAAACACAAAAATTAAAAATAAAAATCTTTCTGGAATTAGATTCCATCCATATACAAGCTCTAACATTCAAATGCTGCTAGCCATTGTGGATTTATAATTAGTCTGCTTTAAAGTTTGACTGTCAATTTATGATTTATAAATATAAATAATTATCACAGCATAAATAATATGATTGTTTACCTTTTCATAATGTAATTTTAATAGCATTATTTTGTTTTAATTTAACAACTACTTCAAACAAGTCAGATACCACTACATATGTTTAACATAGCAAATATTTTTTTCAACATACTTCCTTCCCCCTTTCCACAAATGAACAGAGAAGGCTTTATTAATTGGGTTTGCCATTTTCCAGATGGAGAGAGACTTTGATGATTGATTTTCAGTTCTTGTTTTACTCATTTTTAAACCAATAATAATAAAAAAAAAATGTTCTAAACTTTTTTTTTTCAGATAGCCAGCATAGCTTTTTAAGTGTTTGGAAAGTGAAAAACAGCTAAGATTCAAACTCCAGTTATCAGCATGATAGCCATATGGACTAAAAACTATAAAAGCTTTTGATATAAACTACATTTAATGCTCTTAATTTAAAATATTAACTTTTTTTCCTCAATACCATAACTATATGTTTGAAATGGAGTGTTAATTGTAGTTTTTAGAATCATAAGAACATGAATATGAGTACAGATGGATAAATGGTTAATTTTAAAAAAGTTGTCATAAATATTATATAAAAAGTTATAAATGTAAAGATTACCATTTTCCCATTAAAATTACACCTTCTCCTTCTATCAACTCATCAGACACTGAAACTGAAATGGACCTAACTAGCTATACAACTTCCACTAGGAAAAAATCCACTCGCTTGAATGGATCCAGCTCAGAAGATGAGTATTCATTAACACAGTCATCCAATCATTACCATAACATTAAATCCAAGGAAACCTCTAAGTCCCATTCTTCAAAAAAAAAATGGAAAATTGCTATATTCTATTTTGCCTAACTCTCAAATCTACTCGAAGGATGAGTTTCCTGAAGATGAAATCCTGTCCGAGCCTTTGAGATTTAATTACCAAAACAGCGCTCAACTCCAAATTCCTCTGGCGGTAGACTCTGACCAATCCCCAGCTTATGACTAAGGTCTCTTGCCAGATTGTTGGAGTTAATGTCAGAGGCATTAATTCGCTTACATGAATACATGCCATAAGACATTGGTTTAATTCGTTTACCCCCCACATTATGTTTATGGGCGAAACCAAATATCACCAAAAGTCCAGTAGCTTTATTTTAACTGAGCTTAACAAACTTGGCTATACATATCTAACAGTCAACCTTACAGCTACTGAAGGCATAGGTATCTTAATAAATAACAAACACCCCCCCTAACAAGTTTAAGATCACCTACCAAGATAAGAATCTTATCTGTGCCAACCTAACCTATGGCAATAGCATAATCAATGCATTTTATGTCTACATCCCCAATAGCCATGCAATATTCATTCGGATCATAAACACTATAAATATGATAACAGCCAACAACAACTCCCCAGCACTCCTCTTTGGGGACTTCAACTTCTCCTATGATCACTTTACAAACAAGTATCTTTACTTACTCAACAGACACTTTATTAATGGCAGGGGCTTCTTTCCTCATAATGCCTATTCTTACTACACCAAAAGTTATCATACATTAATAGATCTGATGTTCTACACCTCTGAACTCCATCATGGTCTGGAAGCTACTCTCAACCTGTTCCCTTCTCTAACCATCATGCTATTATCACCACACTGCAACTAACCAATTACTCCTCATCCTTTCTCAACCGATCAATCAGAATGTTAACTAAAGCTTCCATGACTGAAGCCATTGTATCTGAAGCATACATCCTCTTCCACAAAATCAACCTACTAAAAAGGCCCCCAGAAGAGGCATGGTTCGCCTTCAATCCATTCCTTGATTGCTCACTATACTAAAAACAACAAAGGGCCATCTATGCTTATTAATGAGCTTGACCAAATCAATAGTAAAATAAAGACATGCTCTACTGAACCAGATCATATCAAACACCTTCTATCACTAAAACATCAGTATAAGGTATTTCTATTAAAAGATCACAAAACTTTCTTACTACCCAACACTGCTGGACTCGGGAATATTTGCGATGGGCATTGGGAGCTAGGAAAAAACTTAACACTCCAACCTCTCTTATTGTCAATGGAAACTATGTCACTGGTCATCACATGATTGAACACATTGATCTTCAAAAACCGACTTCAAAATAATTTTCCAAAGACTATCAGTGAATGGCTGGATCACCCATATTCTATAAACCATGGCATAACAGCAGCTGATCTTAAAAACCATGTGTGACAGTATTCATCCTGGGATGCATGCTATACCAAGGTTTCTAATTTCCCACCTTGATAACTTTGCTATCCCAATCATGATCCCAATCATGATGAACATGATCATTCATCTATCCACTAAAAGAAGGGAAATAAATAACCTCTACCCGATTGTCTTAGTGCCATTCATCAAGAAGAACAAAGATCCAACCAACATCCATAACATAAGGCCTATCTCCATGACACCAATTTTAATCAAAGTTATCAAAGGTGTAATTAAAGAGAAAATCCAGCAAAAAATTTTAAACAATATTGTTCAGTCACAATATGCAAGAAAAGGATCTTCAGCCCTGACAGAAATGTGTGAAGTCAAGATTCTCCTTGATCATATTAGATCTAATCGCTTATCAAAACCCATTGCAGTCCAGCTAGATATAACAGAGGCCTTTGACTCAATCAATATTCACACACTTCTTACTCTTCTAAAAGACCTCAACATTCCTTCTCAAATTATACAGATTCTGGAGAATCTTCTCTACAATAGGCTAATTCACATCTCCTTAGATGGATTCTACACAGATGGGTTCTCCCCTGACCTGTCTATTCCTCAAGGATCTCCATTGAGTGCTATCCTTTTTATATACTATCTCAACCCCCTGTTGAGAGATATAGAAATCTCATTCACTGGAGTATTCATTCCTTGCATCAAAAAATCCTTAAGTTGTTTGCATATATGGATGATGTCCTCGTAATACTACCATCTCAAAAACATCTCCCAGCACTCTACAAAATTTTGGATAAATTTTCCCTTAATTCACAACTCAAATTTAACTCCAACAAATCTTCATCTTGGAAAATTCTATTGGGAAAGAAAGTCTCATCTAGATTTCTAGCTGAGCCCCAGGACTTTCTTGGCTTCCCTATCTCCATGTCTCAAACAGCCATGTCAAAAAAACTACAGAACTCCTTAATCAATTCCACATCCCAGATTATACAATCCCTTTCCAGGGTGTATCTCTCCATACAGGGAAAAGTAGCGCTACTGAACATGAAAGTCATGTCCAAGATTGCATACTACCTCCACATCATGACAGCAACAAAAGCTTTTACCAAAAAAATCAATAGTCTATGTGCTAAACTCTTTTGGAAAAACAGTACAATGTCTATAAGCATGACAAGGATGCAATACCATCGCAAATTTCACTCCATCCCCTCAATTATCTTTCAAAAATCTCACACATTGATTCATAACCTCTTACAAAAACATGATTCCTTTAATATATCATAGGCCGTTCAACCGATGGACAGACCTCCTCCTCAAAAATGCTGGCTAGACCAGGTTCTCCAGCTTCTCAATCAATTTACATCTACTTTACAAAATCCATATAATACAAAAATCACCATCTGGGAAGCCCACCATAAAATCAACCCTGAAATCAATTCAATTTTGCCAATGCTTGGCATCACTAATCATAGAATTACTTCAATATTCAAGTTCTTAGCTTTAGAGCTAAATTTTTAAACTACCTAGTAAAAGTAAATCTGGGAGCCATGCATACCAACTGGTTCCTCCACCACAAGAGATTTCTTAACAACATTGACCCTATCTGCCCAATCTGCAAGAGGCATGATGAGACATTTGACCACATAATTTGCTCATGTACTGGACTTGGTAGTATCAAACTTTTAATTTTCCAAAACAGTAAAATTGATATTTACAAGAATCCTCTCGCTAAAAGAATCTCTACTAAGTAAACAGTTTCCAACTATAAGAATGTCAGTATTTCTCACCCACTCTATCTGGAATGTGAGATGCAAATTAGTATTCACAACTCCTCCACCAAACCCAGACAGTCTATTCATTTCTCTTTTAAACAAAATCAAACATAAAGACATGACCCTTTCCTCCAAATTTTTATTTGAAGAAACCTGGAATCTATTCCAAATTCCAAAGCCCAATACATTTCCAGATAGCTGATGACAACAATCTATAAACCACAGGATTTATTCCATACCCTGGATTAATATCTCCATAAATCATCCACTATCAACCCAGTAGTGACTTTATAGACTCTTGTTTAGTCAATGTACTATAAAAAGTTAATGTATTAAAAAACCAATATTCTCCCTAAATAAAATTCTTTTAAAACTAAAAAGTTATAAATGTTTGATTTTTAACAAAATTTTAAATTTATAATCTGAAGTTAAAAAAATATATAGTATTTTCTGAATTAAAATAAAGTGGTTAATTATTATTTATTATTAATATTTGTATTAATATAAATATGAAATGTAATATAATGGTAGAGTAATAAACTCAGAGTTAAAGAATCAATCCGCATCTGAATAATGTAAATAAAAACTCATTTTTGACTTAATTGAATCAAAGTATTATGCTTAGTCTGTACTAAAGTCTTCAAATACCACACACTTAATTGAATCAAAGTATTATGCTTAGTCTGTACTAAAGTCTTCAAATACCACACGACTTTTTGAACAACTAAATGCATTATTTATAATCATTGATGTATTTATTAAACAATAGTCTTTGTAAATTTCAGTTCTTTTTAAAAATACATTATTTGTAAGTTAATTCTTTTATCCTATTATCTGCATATAATTATAAGGCTCAGTCACATGAGTTACTCTTGCCATCATAGTGAAATTGTGTATATAAAAAACACATTCTCATCCATTGAATACAGAAACAGCAAATCTGACTCCAATAATTTTTTTAAATGTGTATGTATGGGAATATAAGTATGCAAAGCCAACATTGAGAAAGCAATGGTGGGACTGGTTTATCAGATTGAGAGTCCATGGCTTATGTTTTTAAACATATTTAAAGATACCCCAGTTTACTATAAAAATAAAAACCTAGAAAAAATGATCTAAAAATAGCATGCTTTGCAAAGTCCTGCTAAGCAGTAAAAAATTGTAATATCAATAATAGTAAACATGGAAATAGGAAGTAGTAATAAAGTATATGTATAATAAGGCTTATTATGAGTTCATAAAATAAAAAAAACTTTTGATAGAAACTTTTCTAATAAAAACATATGTATTTATAGAATGTGTAAACTTTGACTGATAGAAACTTTTTAAGATCTGAATATAAAATAATATTTGTAATTAAGTAAGATTTCATATCAATGCAACTGCTTTCAATAAAATTCATTTTTCGATGAAGAAAGTTTAAATGATCAGGCAGATTGTTTTGTTTTGAATGAATTAAAGAGACGGCATGATGAAAAATTCACTACGAGATCTAACTTGGTATCTTTTATTTCCTAATTACCTAGATGTATCAAGGAAATGCCAATTAGTGTCTGTCCATTTAATTAATGATTGTGCTCTGACACTAGTTTCACAACAATTTTATTTTTTTGTTTTGTAGTATTACTGTACCAATATCAGTAAAAATAAATAATTTTTTTTTCATGAAAAATTTAATGCCCACATTGGTCAGAGTTCTAAACTTTGACCCAAATTTACTGAAAATAATGTTTGTTTTAGAAACTTGAATAATGTGTTGTTATTAATTTTTTTTCTAAAACATAGCGCGAACCCTTAAATTTAAACACAGAAAATTACTGTAAAAGAATTTAGATGCATTCACACTCAAATAATAGTATCTTAATGATCATATTATAGTTAGGAATTAGAATGTAAAAGCAATTTAATTTTACATAAAATACAGCTTGTTGAATATATCATAAATTGGTATATTTCAAAGTTGAAATAATAAATGAATTACAATAGATGTTATCCTAAACAAGTAGCTGTTTGTTCTTTAAGTAAAACTTCTATTCATATTAATCTGTTATAAAGAACTTAAATGGCAATTTGGATTTTTAAGCTTGTCATATCACAGGTATGGAACTATATTAAGAAATGTATTGTGGATATACATAAATATGTTTGTTCTTTAGTTCACTAAAAAAATCCTGATTTGTTTTCTGACAATTATATTATGACTAACATGATTAGAAGAAAATATAGCATTCTCTGCTTTACAAAATGAATATGGAATTTTATAAGCAAAACAAAGATATAGAGCTGAAACTATGATAACAGATGAAAAAATTAAGAATGATTTATGGATTAAGTTTGTAAAAAAGATATGATTTGCTAATTGTAATTGCTTTAGATCATTTTTTGCTGCATCAAAAATAAAATATGAACTGAAATGTTATCCTGTTAAAAGAATGAATGACACTCTTTTATATGATAATACTATTCCAAACATATTGGAAGAAAAATTTTGATTACTTTTTGAATAATGATACAACAATACAGATGTCTGTTTTAATAAAATATATGTAAAACCAATAAAATACCACATAACCCATTTTACTCAATATTTTTAAGTATAAATCTATTTTTCTTATCCCAGTTCTGCACTAGATCTTGATTCAATACATTTCATTGATGAAAGCCATAAACTATAAAGTAGTCTATTATGAATAGTATAGCACTGGATGGAGATATATTAGCACTATCATATGCTATCTATTAATTACTTAAGCTTGCACTAAATGACAGAAATAACTTTATCTTTTTTAATGCATTGCCAAATCCATATAATATTAATATCATTTACTTTCTTTATTACTTTTACAATGCTCCATATAATTATAACCCACTATTTATGGTAAAATTATATGCTTATGTATATTTGTATTCGTGTATTTGTATTGTGTTTGTTATAGTTCTGAAGAAGACTGCTGGTGCAATTAAAACTGTCAGTAGTGGGTTGTAAATATAGAAAACATTGTAAAAGAAATAATGAAAGTAAATGATATTAAAATTATGACAGAAATAAGTAGAAAAAAATATTTCTATTTAATAATAAATAGTAACTTGTTTAAACAGAAACATTAACATTTGACTAAGTTAAAATGATTTTTTGTAATCTTAATTAAAATAGAAAGGCTGATGATACTGATAATATAGCAGATAATTTCAAAATATAGTAGGATATTGTTTTGCTAAAGGTTTGTGATGATGGTGTTTTAATTATATTTCTAGACTGGATTGTTTCCATCATCTAATATGAGTATTGAATGTCT
This sequence comes from Epiperipatus broadwayi, assembly GCA_028023455.1. Lineage (NCBI taxonomy): Eukaryota > Metazoa > Onychophora > Udeonychophora > Euonychophora > Peripatidae > Epiperipatus > Epiperipatus broadwayi. Next base: position 24,216 of record JAQFVV010000143.1, on the reverse strand, counting down.
TTAGAAAAAATTAACTTTATTTAAATATTCCAAATACATTCAACTGTTAGTAATAGCACATCAAACAGGTTAGTATATGCACATTGTTATGAGAAGGTATTATTCTCTCCTCTTCTTTGGGTGTTGCTGGCCTGACCAGTGACAATAGTAGCATGTGGAGCCTTATATTCTTAAGTATTGAATTTTAAGCTAGCACACTAACCAACTGAGCCAACCGCTCAGTTTGTTAGAGTGTTACCTAAAATTCACTCAGTTGGTTAGAGCATTACCTTAAAATTCACTCAGTTGGTTACAGAATTACCTTAAAATTCACTCGGTTAGAGCATTACCTTAAAATTCAATACTCAAGAATCTAAGGGTACAGGTTTGAATCCCATGCTAGTACTCTCACTGGTCAAGCTAGTAACACCTGAAGAAGAGGGGAGAATAATAGCTTTTGAAACATTGTGCATATACTAACCTATTTGATGTGGTATTACAAACAGTTGAATGTATTTGGAATATTTAAATAAAATTAAATTTTTCTAAAAACATTTAATACTCATATTAGATGATGAAAATAGTCCAATATAAAAATACAAATACTAGGGATATGTTTGACAGTAGATCTTAAGAATGCTTTATTAAGAAAAAATAAAGGGAATAAAAAAGTCTACAATAATTATTATGGAATATCATTGTTATACATTCATAAAAATTATTTTGAATTTTATAAACTAGCTTTTCAATCAGAGTTGAATAGTTACAAGAAATTCTGTGTGGTTTTAGAAAATCAAGAAGTCCCTTTCAGTATGAGTTTTGTTAAAAAATAAATGCAAAGATGTATTATGAGAAAATACATGATTTATATATTATTTTTGTCAATGTGATCAAGGCAATTGATTCAGTTAAGAAGCAGTGGAGAAATTATCTGGACTTCATCCAAATTTATTAATATTTAGAATTTCTGTATAATGGAATGAAAGAGATTATTATGATTGGTAAAAAATCTGGAGCATTTGAAAGAAAGGCTAGTATCAAACAAAAATATGGACTAGTTTCAACTTTTTTCTACATTTTGTTTATTATTTATTTAAAAAATACTGAAAGACAGATAAAAAGTAATGCCTTTAAATAGATCATTGCAGAAAAAAGGCCTGTCTAAAATTTCCATCCTCAGCTTTGCATAGAAAACAGTGAATAAAAATGCATTACTAGACTCTTCAGTTGTTGGGTGTCAGGGATTTGTGAAGTTTCTTATTTATCTAGCTAAGAATAGCTAAATATCCAATTATTGGCATAATATTGACTAATATTAGTTGTGTTCACTATGGAACATCTATTTAAAAAAAAAATCGAAAGCATACAAACAATTTATCTTACATTTTTCTCCTGGCACCATGACACCCTTAGATTGATTGCATGTATATTAATACTTATAATACATCTATTTTAAGAATATTTTAATATGGAAAATTTAATAAAAGTCTATTATATAAGTATTGGTAAAAAAAAAAAAATTCCTAGATAACAATAAAATATCTAACAATGGGCATTCTATGGAATTCAACATAAAAATAATTAATAAATTTTTTGAATTAGATGAATATTATTTAATACATTTAATACAGTACTAGATAAAATGACATATTGTTATAAAATAATAAAAATATAAGAGTTGGAAGAAAGAATCGTACATATTCTAAGACTATATAAGAGTCAATTTTTTACCTATTAAAACAAGTTAGTGTAAAATAAAATCATTTTCGTTGAAGATTGATTTATGTTTCTGGATTGATTAAAAAAAAAGAAAGGCACATAGAGGCTACAAATGGAAAAATGTTGTAACTTAAAGAAGAAAAATATAATCCTTTCTATACCTGTCAATGGTAAATTGTTTGCATTAAACACACACACACACAAAGCTATAAGACCTTAAAAATTCCATCAACTTCCAAAGATTTATATTTATTGTCAAAGTTCAAAGCAACAAGAAATTCAGAATTTATAATAATATTCAAAAACAATTATTATTCTTAAAAAATATTTTGAAAATTGTATAATAAAAACCAATCCCGGCATAAATTTTCAAATATTTTCTTTTTTACAATTGTATTCTGGTTTTTTATTTTCAACTCATTATCTCTCATAATAATTTATCTTCCTTATTTTTTTTTAATCGCAAGTTTTCTTTTTATATCTTATTGTTCATATTTAACCAATTTATATTATATCCTATCTTAAATAACTACTTGGCACACATAGTGATATATATGCATGTTCATTTGAATATATACATGTATGCATGTTATTTAAATAGCTTCTTAAAGTTTATGGTTAATATGCTATAATAAATTATAGTAACAATATTAAGCAATGGCAATGATTAAGTGTTATCATTGCCTAGTTATCCAAACAGCCTTCTGATAAGGATTTTTAACATAAATAGACATATAAATCCATAATTAGTCATTATAACTGAATGCAATAATTAAGCACTAATTAATTTTTCATGTAATAGTCTTTGGAAAAATAAAGTGGTGAATTTTATAAAGTATTTCAACTTAATAATTGCTCTACATGGTTTTATGCAATGATCAGATTCTAAAACTAAGGACCACTGCTCCATGTTGAAAGTTGCCTTAGCAGATCATTAAACATATAATTTCAGCCATATTTATTATTTATTCATCTTATATATATATATTATAGACAGAAGCTAACTTTGGCCAAGTCAGATTAAAGAAAATAATATGGAGTGATTTTCCATGTAGAAAAAGGCAGTACATATTTAAGAAACTATCTGTACCTTTAAACCAATACATAAATGAAAACAGTTTGAGTTGAAGCCATCCTAAAAAAACCCTTTAGGTCAATGGTAGCAAAACTATACTTGTAAATGTAATCCTTGAGTATAGTAACTTGGAGCTTAAAGTATTTCATGGATACAATGGAGATGAATAAGTGAATCAAACCATATTTAGAAAAATGAAAGAGCAAAGAAAAGAAGATAATAAAAAGAGAGAAAAAGAAGTTTAAATGCTGCTAAAGAAAAAAGAGGAAAGCAATAAAAAAAATGATGACAATCAAAAGAAAGAAAGAGTTCATGAAAATAACAATAATATTACCCAAATAATGGAGGAGAATAAAAAGGAACAGGATAAGCAAACACAAGATGTTAAATATCATATGTAGGATGTTATACACTAAATAACTGAAATAATAGCTTATATTATAGATAAACAACAGGATTAGACCAAAAAGATAAATGGATTAAAACAGTTGGAGAAAAATATAAAAAAATAAACAAAAGAATATGGAAATAATAATGAAGAATGCAAAGAAGAAATTAAGAGGGCAGTCCAAAAGGCAAAAAAAAAAAAAAAGGAAAAGTGAAGTATCAACCAAAATACTGAATAGATATCAGAAATATCTATATTCAGATTTTGCAAGCCCAGATATTGCAACTAAAAGTATTGACCACTGCTTCTATGTAAAATTTTCAAATAATAAAAATTATTAGGTATAACTTATCACATAAGATAAATCAAAAGATTATGTGTGGTGACAAAAGAAGTATTGAGTAGATAATAAAAATGCAGAGGCAACAAACTCATAAAAAATTAGAAAGAAGGGATTATAGGCCCTCCAACATTCAAAGTAAAGAATTACAGAAAATGAGAGATAAAGGTGATACAAATGATAGACTTATTAAAAATAGACATAATCCATGAGAGGAAGCAGAGGAAAGAAGAAAGATTACTTGTAGTTCAAAGAAAACAAAAATAATTCATAATACTAACAATAGAATCAATATGAACTAGAATTTGTCACCACCCTATCACAGCTCAAATCAAGTGAAGAAATTCAAGCATGGTGAAGATCAATCAACAGTTAGCATAGACTGAAAGATTTACTTGAACATCCCTATAGCATTATACAGCACTAGTAATAATATGAAAATTAAGAATGTAAATTTAAAATAATGGGAAATGAAATGTACATTTCCATTTCATTGTCTCATTACTTTAAGGGAGAGGTATTTAAATATTATATACAAAGGACAGCTCTGACTATGTCAAATATTACAAGTTTATTAAATTAAAGTAAATTTGCAATGGGAAATAACAATAACTTATTGAAATATTTTCATTTCTTGAATAATATGAAAAATCCAAACAGTTTTAAAGAATGAGAATGTAAATATTTGTACATTGCTAAAAAAATAAAGTATAAAAATAAAATAAAGTATAAAAAATATTAAAACAAATAAGATTTCTTATTTTCTGTCTTCAGTAATTTTATCTACTAGTTTTAATTTTTTTTAAAAAGTAATAAGAAAATATTTTTTTCTGTTTAGTAATTTATTGATTAATTTTAACTTTTTAAAAAATAATAAGAATTAAATAAGTAAAATTTTATCTACCCTTTGTCAGATTTTTTTTTTAAAAAATAAGTTTTTAACTTTTTTGATAAGAAATTCTGTTTTAATTAATTAAAGTTGTCCCCCCCCCCTTTCACTTTCTATAAATAATTAAAAATGTTTTATATAATTATTTTGTCATTGGAAATTTTTTTAAAAATGTAACTATAGAGGTTTTTTATATGATTGAAATTTTTTAATTAAAAGAAAAAAAAAGAAAATAACCAAATAATCTTTTATAAAAATAGACTCAATTGGTTAGGATTTAATGCTGTCATCACTGAGATAAGTTGTAATTAAATGGGATACAGAATTTTTCAAAGAAATCATATGGGTGCAGGTTCAAACAATAGAACTGTGTCTTGTGAGAAACAATAATGCTTGATTCAGCTAATAGAGAAAATAATAGTTGCAGTTCATCTGTGAAGTGAAAGTGAGGAATAATTTTGTAAACTGGAGATTTATCTCACTACTCATTAAAAATTATTTTTAAAATAAATTTGAGAAAAACCATGTGCTATGATGTAGCTAGAAGCTGAGCATCATCAAACCTCACCATGTAGTCTATTTACAAAAAGAAAATGTAGAAGAATAGCCCTCAAAAAATCAGAAACATGTTTTGTTTTGATCCAAAAGCATGACTATCTTATTCTATGTATTAACCTGACCTACAAATTATTAGATAGAAAAAATGGACAGATTCAACCTGTGTAAAACTTAAAGATATTTTTTATAAGAATGTATAAATTTAACTATGTAAATTACTCTGGAAATCTGTGTTCATAGAGAAGTTATCATAATGGAAATTTGAATCTACAAAAAGAAAAGTTAATAAAACTTTTTAAAAAAGATTGTTTAAACTTAGTAATGGAAGCTAATATGTAAGAAAACTGAAAATTACAATTACCAAAGGTCTCAAAAGTCAAACAAATTATAGTAGAAAGGTATGGTAGTTTGCATATTTACATTTATAAATAAGTTTTAATATAAATAATAATTGGTAATAATGAATAATTTTTATTAATTTTTTTAAACTTGTTTTTTGTATTCATTAGGTTTTCTCTTCAAAATTATAAAAAGAGTTTTAGCTAATTTAAAATTTTCTTATCTCTTATTTGTGAGATATTGTAAAGGGAACTAAACCAAAAAGTAAAAGTTAATTAGTATTTTATAACAAAAATCAACTGTTTTTGCTATATGAAATTATATTTTTTTGATATTATGTATGAGAGTTTGAATTATATTTTTCCTCACTATTCTTTATTATTTATTAGTTGATTTATCAAATAATTATTAAAAAAATAAGTGTTAATGTCTATTCCTCCAGACATCTATTCTATGAATTGGTGGTATGTGAGACTTGGTTTCATTATAATATAGTGTTTTAGGGATTTGTAAATTACACCAGAAAAACTATTCAAATTAAAATAGAGTAACTTTATATATTTATTTTTTCTTTTGTTCACAGTCCCTAGGATTCTTATGATCTTGAGATAGCTCTAGTGCGATAACAGTTAAGTTATTTATATATGGGAATAATACTCTGGCTAGCACAAATATCAAGATCATCTGTAGAGAAGATAAACATAAAAAATAGTAAGAATATGTAAATGATTTATATGGTAAAATACTGATAAATCCTCATCTTGTTAATAAAATGGCAAATTTCAAAGCTGAGATCAAATCAGGTAAAGTGCAGAGAATGGGTGAGATTTCATTTAAATTGTTGGAAGTTTGTTGAAGGAATTGATATTATGAACTAAAAATGAAATCAGTACAATTGTGATTTTTTTTTACAAAAAAAAGATAAATGCAGTAAAATGTAAGGATTTGGAACAATAAATTTAAATTCATAAGTAACTAAGTTACCATTGAAGGTATTGAATAGACATATTTAAAATATGTCATTATTTATTGACAGTTCTTAAAATTACAATTTAAACAAGCAAAAACTCTCCATATAGTAGTGCCACCTTGTGCTAACCAGAGTAATCAATGGATGCCAGAAGGCTTGTGCATTAAATTCCTATCTAGTGCCTACTCATCCAATATCCCCAGACTAGTTTCTGGCTTGTGGCCTTCATCAGTGAGGAGCCTTGGATCTGAGAGCACTGCGCTTAGATCTTATGGCATCCACTGATTACTCTGGTTAGCACAAGGTGGCACTACTATATAGAGTTTTCACCTGTTTACTAACAGTTATGTGCTAGCATGAGATGGTGATCATGTGAAAATTACAATTTATGATACATTAAATACATTTAAATAAAAAAGAGCAATTTGCATTAAGAAAGGTAGAGAAATAAGAATTGCAATAAAAATGATGAGAAGTGCTATCAAAGATATATATATAACAGGGAAAATATTAATATTATTACCATAGAGCTGGAAAAAACTTTTAATAAAATAAATTGTATTATATTGTTGACTATTTGTAAAAAAGGCGTTGATGGAAGGAAAATAATATTATTAAAAAATATATCCAATAACAAAGAATATTTGTAATATTAAATAATCTTCCTATAAAACTAAACAGATAAAAGATAAGACAGTAAGATAGACATTATCTATTTCCTCAATGTTCAATATTTATATAAATAAAAATGAAATTTTTTTTGATAAGCATGGATTCATCAGTGATAAAAACAATATCATTGTATTAATTTGCTAATGCTATGATAAGTGTTGTAGATATTAATAATAAGATTATCAAAATATTGTAGTGGTCAAAAATGTATGTCCATCCAACCAGACTTAGAATCTGAGCAAAAGTACCCTGAATCTACTCATGCGTGAGATACACAGGTTAGGAACACTCATGGATTCTAACCTATTTGTCCATTCTCTAAATCTATAACACTATGGACAACACCTGCAGTGATGCAATGCAAATTCTTTATTTCTGGACCCGGTCCAACTGCAAAAAACATGAGATCTGGTTTGATGATAATGATCAATGAGATATTGAGTGAACCTGACAGATAATTTAAAGACATATATAACTAAACTTATATTATTTAATAAAAATTCGAACACACTGAATTAAATTTATATATAAATATTTATTATAACAAACATGATTAAATGTGATTATATATTTACCAACTTCACGCATATAAGTCTTTCATTTATTTACAAATATTTGAGGAAAATACATTAAGTTATTTATAGAATAACATATATAGGTATTGTGTGGTATTACCATATCAACTTTTGCTCAGAAATCATATTTTATTTATTTTGATACAAGCAGTTTATCTGGATGGTTGGTGGACATTATACAAATTGAAAAATCTTACATATATTTAGTAACACGGGGTTTTGCTATTTTGTTAATTCTGATGTTTTGCCCTTAGCATTACAACATACAAATTTATAAAGAATTATTATTTTTCTTTCTAACATATGAAGAGAATACATCGGTATTTATAAGTATGCTAAGTTAAGTATTTTGTTACTCATTTTCCACATTTTAAAGATTTCAAATAATTAGCAAAACTTTAGATCTGGGAATAGTTGATTTGAAGGAGGGTGAGCAGCTTCAACAAGATTGGTTATGAAACTCCAATAAAGAATATTTAAAGACAAAACTAGTTCATTATACCATATCACTATGATTTATTTTTATCAAACAGGAAGTTAACTATAAAGAATGGCAGTACGAGCATATATGTCAGTGAAAGGAAATACGGCATCTTTGGCTGATAGAATACTTCATCATTATTCTACTGGATGAGAGTATTCCCATGCTTCTGATGGAGTGATACCTTATGGACAGTTAGGTAGAAAGTTGCTATGGTCTGGCATATGGCAACCCATACAGAACTTCTGCTACTTTAGTTCACTTGTTCCAGAGCATGGCTATCTACTCCTGTTTTGAACAAGAATACGAAACAAGATGAGAGATTTTGTGATCCCCCGGAGCAACGATATGGATGGATCCGATCAAAGCAATGAAGTATAAATCATTAATTAATTCGGACATATGCTAGCAACATGATGATAAAGAAATGAATGATTTAATTTAATAAAAAATAAAGCCTTAAATAGTTTAATACACTTCGTAATGATATGCTTAAATAATGACCCATGCAATATATAATGATAATTAATAAGCAAAGAAAATTTTAACTACTGAAATGTGCATTTCTCCCATCTTTTTGAAACTACTCCCATTTACTTTAAGAATACAATCAATTAATCGCCAGAATTTTGGCGAGGATTTAAACATAAAGCAATAAAACAAAATGGACACCAAAGTCCACCCAGATTGAAAAATTATATTTATAAGTTTTCAATAAAGTAGCCATAAATTATTCTGAATGCATATATCTATTCGAAAGAAAACTCAACCTCATGAGCTATTTTAAAAATGAATAAAGATCAAATAATTAAATACACCCCCCCCCTTTTAGAACGGGATTAAAACAGACATGAAGTTCGTGAGATTGGGTTTGATTGACAGGTGTTATACAAATCAAGAAATATAAAAAATATTAATAATTGTAAGTTACTATCACACTAAATTACATATATTGTAAGAAGCATGAGTAAGATTAGTAAGTATACATTATGATTAAATAGGGTTATAAAGAATCAATGTACAACAATGATATAATTATTTTAAAGTACTCGTTGGTCAGCGAGTTAATGTATAGAGAAACATTACAGAGAAAAGCATTAATTTTACAATTAACTAGTTATAAACAGGGGAAGGCAACTAAGATAACTCTTGGAATTATTACCTTGTGATCCTCTGGAGTGATGGTATGGATGGATCTAATCTTGGTGGGCATTCTTTGATTTTTGGGGCAGGCAGATTCTGATTAGATTAAATACATTTTTTCTTGGCCTCTGCACTTTTTTAACAGCTCAGACATTTGTGAATGGTAGGAGCTACATTGAAGCATGGCAAGGAGACCGTCTCAGAGACTGAGGAAATATGGTTTGGGTCCCTCTACTCGAACATTTTAGAAATTCAACTGGCATGGAGGATGCTGGCAATAGCTCACAAACCTTTTTTTTTTTTCATAACTAAATTTGGCTCCATTTATACTGATTCAGACACATTTCAGGAATGCTTTTAGCTCACTACCTGAGGCTATATCCAATAGATTTTCTTAATCCCATTGTTGAGAAAGATGCAAATGTTGATAAGGCATGAATCTATTTCTAGAACTTTCTTATAAACAATGTAAATTTCCATTAGTGGTTACTAATGAAAGTTTCAAGTGATTTTAATTTAAAATAAAATGTTATAATTAGACTTATTAGCTTTCGCATTTTTGTACAATCTAATAGTGAATGATTTCCAGAACCTTTTCATCAATTGCATTTCCTTTTCACCATTTTGGTACATTTTGATATAAAACAAAATATATACATTAAAATAAATATTACATATAAAATTACAATATTTTATTTTATAAGATAAAAACAATATTTCCCACCCTTTCCTTTCATATATATATATGTCAACAGATGGCATTCTACCAAAAACACTGTCAAGCGTATGTTTACATAAACGTCAGAGCATGCATTCACTATCTCTAACTTTAATTCCACTTTCAGATCATGATTTCAAGCTATTTGCTATCATCAGTGAAAGACAGGAATTTTAGAAACCAGATCTAAACACAAACTCTGAGCGTTTATGAAACAGTTTCTATTCAGCTTGCAAGTGTGAATCTTTTAGCCACGTAATGTCTTCAAACTCAGCATAGCAAGCCAGATAGCTACATGGGTCTGATCTCAGTTCAGCATCACCACATAGTAGAAGTCTCTGCAATATATATCATTGCTAGAAAGACTTCAAAGGTACATTTATGAAAAACAAAAACCAAGTTAAAAACTTGCTAACGCTTGTATTTATGTCAACAGATGGTGTTCTACCAAAAACACCGTCAAGCGTATGTTTACATAAACGTCAGAGCATGCATTTACTATCTCTAACTTTAATTCCACATTCAGATCATGATTTCAAGCTATTTTCTACCATCAGTGAAAGACAGGAATTTTAGAAACTAGATCTAAACACAAACTCTGAGCGTTTATGAAACAGTTTCTATTCAGCTTGCAAGTGTGAATCTTTTAGACATGTAATGTCTTCAAACTCAGCATAGCAAGCCAGATAGCTATTATGGGTCTGATCTCAGTTCAGCATCACCACATAGTAGAAGCCTCTGCAATATATATCATTGCCAGAAAGACCTCAAAGGTACATTTATAAAAAACAAAAAACAAGTTAAAAACTTGCTAACGCTTGTATTTATGTCAACAGATGGCGTTCTACCAAAAACACTATCAAGCGTATGTTTACATAAATGTCAGAGCATGCATTCACTATCTCTAACTTTAATTCCACTTTCAGATCATGATTTCAAGCTATTTGCTATCATCAGTGAAAGAAAGGAATTTTAAAAACTAGATCTAAACACAAACTCTGAGCGTTTATGAAACAGTTTCTATTCAGCTTGCAAGCGTGAATCTTTTAGACACGTAATGTCTTCAAACTCAGCATAGCAAGCCAGATAGCTACATGGATCTGATCTCAGTTCAGCATCACCACATAGTAGAAGCCTCTGCAATATATATCATTGCTAGAAAGACCTCAAAGGTACATTTATGAAAAACAAAAAACAAGTTAAAAACTTGCTAACGCTTGTATTTATGTCAACAGATGTCGTTCTACCAAAAACACCATCAAGCATATGTTTACATAAACGTCAGAGCATGCATTCACTATCTCTTAACTTTAATTCCACTTTCAGATCATGATTTCAAGCTATTTACTATCATCAGTGAAAGACAGGAATTTTAGAAACTAGATCTAAACACAAACTCTGAGCATTTATGAAACAGTTTCTATTCAGCTTGTAAGCGTGAATCTTTTAGACATGTGATGTCTTCAAACTCAGCATAGCAAGCCAGATAGCTACATGGGTCTGATCTCAGTTCAGCATCACCACATAGTAGAAGCCTCTACAATATATATTATTGCTAGAAAGACCTCAAAGGTACATTTATGAAAAACAAAAAACAAGTTAAAAACTTGCTAACGCTTGTATTTATGTCAACAGATGTCGTTCTACCAAAAACACCATCAAGCGTATGTTTACATAAATGTCAGAGCATGCATTCACTATCTCTTAACTTTAATTCCACTTTCAGATCATGATTTAAAGCTATTTGCTATCATCAGTTGAAACAGATATTACTGTTCTTCTATCTGTTTCACCTTTATGTCTCCATAGACACATCTATGCCGGTTTTAAACACTCTTTAGTACACATGTATATGTATCCACTCAGTGTTATATGCCTTTACACAGCTGTATGTATATATGTTTACACAGTTGTATATATATACACAGCGATATATTCATTTATGCAGTTATATATGTGGTCACAGTTTGATATGCATTCAAACAATTATATGTTTATTGTCACACATACAAGCACCTGTAAATGATAATGATATTAAATTTTGTATAGCTATATTGCAGCAATTATATAAATAATATTGTATAAGGCTTATTTTGATTAGAAAATGTGGCTAAATATTCTTTAACAAGTTTGGTTTAAGTAAATTATAAATCACATGCGAAATTCACAGATTGGTAATAAAATTTTTATTTAGAATAATTCGCAGGTGGATCAGATAGTCCCTAGGTTATTGACATTGTTTTAGACCTCATTCATTACGATTGTAATGAATTTCTTTCCCAGATGAAACCAGTAAAAAATTGGCAACAAGATAAAAAAAAAAGAGAGATTAGAATCAAAAAAGACGATTGCTGTAAAACTTAGAAGTTTGAATTGTGTTTTAAAACAGATAGTCACTGGCTTTTGATCTAGGGAATATAGATATCGCAGATTTTTATTTAGAATAAATTGCAGGTGGGATCAGATAGTCCTTGGGTTATTGACATTGTTTTAGAGCTCATTCATTACGATTGTAATGAATTTCTTTTCCCAGATCAAACCAGTAAAAGTTTGGGCAAGAAGATAAAAAAAAGATAAGAATCAAAAGAGACCTAAGGCTAAAACTTAGAAGTCTGAATTGTGTTTTAAAAATAGATGGTCACTGGCTTTTGATCTAGGGAATATAAATATTGCAGATTTTTTTTGAAACTGACTCTCTTTAGCTTTTTTTCCTGAAGATTGTTGTGGAGACCAAAATCCAAAATGATCGAGTAGAATAATATATTTACTGGCTCGGAAGCCAGATGGACTCTCAATTCCTCTAAACATTCCTTTGAATAGACTTTCCAGCAACCTGCATGGAGAATATGAAGAAATTTAACCTATCTGAAAGGCCGCTGAAGATTATGATGCTGTCAGACGCCCTATTCCAACCACTATTATTGATATATGCTTCAAGTCCACTCAAAGAGGCAGAGAGAGATGGTAATCATTTTTAAAAAGAAGCTGCGGTATGAACTTTAATCTATAAATTCTTAAAACACTTTAAAAAGAACGTTCTATCTAAATTATAAAAACTCTTTCAAATTTCCCTCTTATAAAACGAAACTATCAGTCTGTGTAACTTTATCTATAATGTAAAAGAAAAAAGCTCACTTACTTAATTTTATAAACTGCTGAAATCTTTTATGAATTAAAAGATTTCATTTTTTTTTACTCATTAAATGTCCGAAATTTATTCTCTTCAATTCTTACAAGCTAACGGTCTTGCCTAATTTCAGTAATTTTAATATTTTGTTTAAATGCATTTTGTTATGTTAATGTGATAATATGCTCAGATTTCGAAACAATGAAACCAAGTAAGTAATTTATAAAAGAGATAATTGTAATCTTCGCTTAGACATTTTAAAAGCCTTGTTTATTTTATTAATTCATTGTTTCGAAATTATAATATTGGTAATAAACGAATGCGCTAACCACTCGTTGTTATCATAGTTATATATATATATTGTAAAATCGTATTTTTTTTAAGACTTGCTTAACCGATCTTATATTATAACCTTTGATATTTATTAGTTGGAAGGGGATATATATATTGTCTAGAGATGATAAAGTATATTTGCAAATGTTTGTATTAAGTCCCATCGAATATACTTTCCCTCCTTAATTAAGAATATTTATATGCAGATTCAGGATTTTAACTTGATTATTTTTATGTAGTTTAAGCCCATTTTATTAGCATACTTATAATGCTAATTTTAAGAACTGTTTTGAATTAGCTTGACAGATAAAAGCTATCTGTTTTAGGCGCAATTAATTATATGCATACTTATTGCTTTTTATATATATATTGCGGGTGTGTTTTTTATATAGTACACTTATATGTGTTACGTTTTGCTGCCTCTGACAAGGGTTCACGGTAACAAACCGCCCCTTTATTTAGTTCGGGTTATGGCTATCTTCATTAGAACTGGGGGCGTGAGGACCCAGATTTTTCCATAAAGCCAATCCGACATCCTGAACTTTATGTTCATATATCAATAGCAGCAAACCGTCGGTCTCAGAGTAAACTGAGCATTTGATGCTGAAACTCTTGAAGAATCACACACTCGCACTGCAAGTTTATTTCTTTAATATTTTAATATAGCGCCATAGTGCATATATGTGGACCTAATGGTAACCAGTTCTTTTTCCCATATTAATTAATCATTCAGCTTTAGACTGGAGTTTGAATCTGGTTATCAGTTTGAATCTGCATGATACTGAGTTTATTTAGTTGCCCATTTAATTAGTATATATATAACAGCCATTAAACTTGGCTGTACTCATCATCATCTCTACTAAAGTATCAACTTCGAACTTAAGCAAGTCCAGTTCACAAAATGAGCATATTAAAGAATTAGGCATGACCTCTATAACTCACACACACATGTATTTTAATATGTTTAAAGGGGAACAGATGTACTTGATGACAGTCCCAAATATTGTAACATGCTTGCCTGTATTGAATACCTTGTGAAGATTATACAATCCCTGCCATTATGATATTTTGTGTTAGATCATTTGTTATTGTTTTAATAAATCTTTTTTAAATATAAACTGTTGTATATCTTTCTTGCTCAGACTCTAGATCAAACCAAACCACAGTATCCTATCCAATCCATAGTATTTTATCCAATCCACAGTATATTATTAAATGTCACAGTTCATTACTCCAATTTCTTAATGAGTTTATATGCTATATGTGTATGTCTAGTATTTAAGATTAATAGTGTCAAGTGTTATATATATCACATATTTAGTTAGGTTAGTAATGACCTTAAGTCTCATGTTTCTCCCTGTTCTATGTCGGCACGTGGTTAAATGAGAACTGAGTGTAGCCCCAGGAATGTCACTCATAAGGTGTTAAATTTGGAGTACTGGCAGATGAGTTGGAGTTTGGTCGGATTAGAGGTCTCAACCACCTCACTTCGGCCAGCTTTGGTATATTTTGCTTGGGCTCTGAATTTTGTTGCATGAGTGTACAAATCTGACTGTTACATAAGTTTTTTTTTTTCCTCGATTATGGACGCCCTTCCGTGGGGCCTAGTTAATTTTCACGACCCTGAAAGATAGATATATGAGTACAAATTTTTGTTTTCCTGATTATGTAAATTTTTTTTTTTTCACTGATTATGGATGTTTAAGTCAGTGGGCTTCTTCAATTGATGTTCATGTCCATGAACTGAGTATAGACCCTGAACATGGTTTTGAACCAAGTATAGGCCCTAAATTGAATATATGTTTTTTTTTTTTATATATGCATTTATATTATATTTTCTCTCTAAATATGAATGCCATGCAGGGACAAACTTAGTTACACACCCTAAACAGAGTGTGTGGGTGTTGATGATATATATATATAAGATTTTTTTTGTGAAATATTTTTTTTTTTAACAACATTTGCATATGTATATTTTTTCTCTTGAGTATGAACAACCAGTTAGTTAATTCACATGCCCTGAACTGATAAAAGCATTGAACTGAATACAGGTCCTGAACTGAATACAGGCTCTGAATTGATATATGTTGAAAAATATATGTAAATTTTTTTTTTTAAAATTATGGTATTGCAATGGGAGGAGTATTCTTGGCTATATACACATGAGCCATATATATATATATAAATTTTATAAATTTTTTTTTGTCTATTTACTGAGACTCTGTTTACTTTAAGTAAAGAATTTTAAGAGTATCTCTGGCTCAGATATAGCATGAATGTATGCAGGATATGTCAACCAGATATTGGGTGTGTTGCATACATATTGGAAGTTGGAATCTTAGGTTATATATGTGGTGTTTTTCTTGCTCACTGGTGACTGGCGCCCGGGGGTGATTTGAGTAGGTTGATAGTCATCCTCATATAAAATTTGTCATCAGGGGTAGAGAAAAGGGTTTGCATAAAGGGGCTCTATCACTTTAAACTTATTATAAAAATTTGGATTGGTTTGGAGAATGAGCAAGGAAACAAAAAAGAGGCAAGGTCAAAGTAGATTAAAAAAAATGGAGATATATATGTGTACTTCAGATCAAACCTGGCATAGAAAGCAAAATTTTTTTTTCATAAAAAAATTTTTTTAAAGTCTTTTCTTAGGAATGATCGGCTTCAGTGAAGGAAGAAAGGAGGTGCAATTGGTAATATAATTTTTTTTTAAATTTTTTTTTTTTTACATAAATGCTTTTACTATTACTTTAAAAAAATTTTTTTTATAAAATACTTGAGTATGTTATATGTAAATAGGACTTAAACTTGATAGTGGCAGTGGTTATTGAGATCAGTAGTAAGGATAGGTTAATAAAGGAATGCAGTGGTCTGAAAGTTAGGAATTAGAGAGAGAGAGAGCCATTTTGGAGGGAGAGTCAGTAAATAATCATTTACAGCAAATATTAATAATTAGTATAATTCTTAATCATACCCAAAGCTGAAAGATATTATGGACAGCCATCCAAAGAAAGTCATGGGGGAAAGCCAAATTATCATGTCACCAACCTTCTGGTTACAGATGAAAGCGATGATGGAGACAGTCCAACAAGAAGGGTATTTTAAAATAAGGGAAGATTTGCAAACCCTAGACAGAAAAATGAAGGAAAGAAATCAAAATATAGAGGAGTTATACAAGGGTTCAAAAAGATTGGGAGTAAACTGCCAGCAGGAAGTATTCAAACTGGAGGAGCCTTCTCAGAAGAAAATGATAAACCTGGAGAAGCACCCAGTGGATATTGCAGAGAGTAAGAAGGGTAGCCAAGAGGATATAGATGTAGAGGGAGGAGAAGCAGGAGAAAATCCTGAAGGAAATTTAGGGGATAGTGATGATCAGGATGATGAACCAAGAGAAGAAAAGCTATTCCATAAAAGGGAAAAATTTGAATGTCTTGATGTTGCAAAAGACTCAGATATGGATTGCCGTTATCATTACAAACAAGTAAAGTTAGCAGATCCAGAAGATCGTCTCTAAGAAAACAAGCATGCTGAAACTGCAGATTCTTGTATGCCAGGCAATAAGAATGCTAAAAAGGATATAATTGATATACCAGAGGTAGAACCAGGAAAAGAAGTAGATACAGAAACGGAGACCAACATTCTATCAAACACAGTAAAGGAATGTAAGATGGATGTGAAAATAATAGAAGACTCTGAAATAGTTGTAGAGATTGATGAGTTTAAAATCGATGTAAAAACAGGGGAAGAGTTAAGACTTGATAAAGAAACTGTAGAAGAATTTAAAATGGATGCAAAGACTGCTGAGGAGTTGCAAGCCGATTTAATAAAATCTAAAAGAGATGTAAAATTTGTAAAAGAGTCTAAAGTCAATGATGATATGGAAGAGTCTAAAATTGATGCAGTAAGTATTGATATTTGTAAAATCAATATGGGATTCAAAAATGTATTCAGAGACTGCAATGGATACTGAAATGGATACAAAAAACATGGAAGGGATAGAACCTGATATAAAAATCATGCAGGAATCTCTTGAACAGCAAAATATATTTCAGAACAGTGAAGAGTCTATAGATACTGAAGTAAATGAGAAAGAATACAAAGTAAATCTTCTTTCAACCTCATCTAAAAATGTTAATTATATTGAAGAAATTAAGCCAAAATCTTACCCAGAAGTACCAAAAATAAATGCAGTTAAGGTTATCAAAACTTACATAGACAGGAATGTTTTAAAAGATAGACATTTCACAGAAATTCCCAAAATGGATGAGTTTGATCAAGTGAAAGAAGACAGTGGAGCTAAGTCCGAGATTGAGGCCCTGTGGGACAGAGTGATTTTTGATTGTGATAGAAGCGTGAATATTTCCAGAGCTCAAATGCGAAAGACAGGGTGGAAAAGAAAGAGGAGAAAAGAAGATATTGATGTTTTTAGGAAGGAAAACCAGAAAAGAGTTCAAACTCAGGATCTGAGAGAAGGATATGTTCGGAGATATCCTACATATTTTTCTTTTAGGACGAAACTGCACCAAATCCAGATGAAGTGTGGGAAGCATAGAAAACTTGGGGAAAGAGATGATGGTGGTGCCCGGACAGGACTGACAGTATGAAAAAGGAGGAGAAAAGAAGGTGCCTATGTCTGCAAGACTGGAAACCAGAAGGGGTTCAAACTTGGAATTTAATAAAGAGATGTCTTCAGAGGTATCATAAGTATTTCCCTTTAGAAAGAAAGCCAAACTGCAACCAGTCAGAAAGTCTGGAAGCTTCCTGGTATATGATAAGCTCCAGGAACCCAAAACGTTTCAAAACTTACTCCCAGACCCAACTTAGGTAGGATTAGTTTTGATGATTACTCTGGATTCTACAAAGATGATGCATGATCATTTATAGAATTGTTCCTACCCCAGTAGTTAGATATATATATTGTGTGTTCTTCTATATAGGTGATATTTATCAGATTAGTTAGCTAATTGGTGTTATATTATTCCAACCCAACAGTATATACATATTAAAATTTTGTGTGCTCATATATATACGTAATAACCACATGTTTAGCAAATTAGCATAGCCAAATAGCATTAGTATAACCAGTTATAGGTAGACGTGTGTAGCTTAGACTTTAGTCATATGGTATTAGTGTACTGTCATCACTTTAAGACCAGACAGCCAGGCAAGGTAAAAATTTTGCAAGTAATATTTTGTTTCATCATTTGTTTTGTTATGAAATAGTGGTATTATTGAGGGATATTTTTCACCAAGTAAAATCTTTTTTTTTTATTGATTTTTTTTTTGTAAGTTTGGGGAAATGAAACAGATATTACTGTTCTTCTATCTGTTTTACCTTTATGTCTCCATAGACACATCTATGCCGGTTTTAAACACTCTTTAGTACACATGTATATGTATCCACTCAGTGTTATATGCCTTTACACAGCTGTATGTATATATGTTTACATAGTTGTATATATATACACAGCGATATATTCATTTATGCAGTTATATATGTGGTCACAGTTTGATATGCATTCAAACAATTATATGTTTATTGTCACACATACAAGCACCTGTAAATGATAATGATATTAAATTTTGTATAGATATATTGCAGCAATTATATAAATAATATTGTATAAGGGTTATTTTGTTTAGAAAATGTGGCTAAATATTCTTTAACAAGTTTGGTTTAAGTAAATTATAAATCACATGTGAAATTCACAGATTGGTAATAAGATTTTTATTTAGAATAATTCGCAGGTGGATCAGATAGTCCCTAGGTTATTGACATTGTTTTAGACCTCATTCATTATGATTGTAATGAATTTCTTTCCCAGATCAAACCAGTAAAAAATTGGCAACAAGATAAAAAAAAAGAGAGATTAGAATCAAAAAAGACGATTGCTGTAAAACTTAGAAGTTTGAATTGTGTTTTAAAACAGATAGTCACTGGCTTTTGATCTAGGGAATATAGATATCGCAGATTTTTATTTAGAATAAATTGCAGGTGGGATCAGATAATCCTTGGGTTATTGACATTGTTTTAGAGCTCATTCATTACGATTGTAATGAATTTCTTTTCCCAGATCAAACCAGTAATAGTTTGGGCAAGAAGATAAAAAAAAGATAAGAATCAAAAGAGACCTAAGGCTAAAACTTAGAAGTCTGAATTGTGTTTTAAAAATAGATGGTCGCTGGCTTTTGATCTAGGGAATATAAATATTGCAGATTTTTTTTGAAACTGACTCTCTTTAGCTTTTTTTTTTGAAAATTGTTGTGGAGACCAAAATCCAAAATGATCGAGTAGAATAATATATTTACTGGCTCGGAAGCCAGATGGACTCTCAATTCCTCTAAACATTCTTTTGAATAGACTTTCCAGCAACCTGCATGGAGAATATGAAGAAATTTAACCTATCTGAAAGGCCGCTGAAGATTATGATGCTGTCAGACGCCCTATTCCAACCACTATCATTGATATACACTTCAAGTCCACTCAAGGAGGCAGAGAGAGATGGTAATCATTTTTAAAAAGAAGCTGCGGTATGAACTTTAATCTATAAATTCTTAAAACACTTTAAAAAGAACGTTCTATCTAAATTATAAAAACTCTTTCAATTTTCCCTCTTATAAAACGAAACTATCAGTCTGTGTAACTTTATCTATAATGTAAAAGAAAAAAAGCTCACTTACTTAATTTTATAAACTGCTGAAATCTTTTATGAATTAAAAGATTTCATTTTTTTTTACTCATTAGATGTCCGAAATTTATTCTCTTCAATTCTTACAAGCTAACGGTCTTACCTAATTTCAGTAATTTTAATATTTTGTTTAAATGCATTTTGTTATGTTAATGTGATAATATGCTCAGATTTCGAAACAATGAAACCAAGTAAGTAATTTATAAAGGAGATAATTGTAATCTTCGCTTAGACATTTTAAAAGCCTTGTTTATTTTATTAATTCATTGTTTCGAAATTATAATATTGGTAATAAACGAATGTGCTAACCACTCGTTGTTATCATAGTTATATATATATATTGTAAAATCGTATTTTTTTTAAGATTTGCTTAACCGATCTTATATTATGACCTTTGATATTTATTAGTTGGAAGGGGATATATATATTGTCTAGAGATGATAAAGTATATTTGCAAATGTTTGTATTAAGTCCCATCGAATATACTTTCCCTCCTTAATTAAGAATATTTATATGCAGATTCAGGATCTTAACTTGATTATTTTTATGTAGTTTAAGCCCATTTTATTAGCATACTTATAATGCTAATTTTAAGAACTGTTTTGAATTAGCTTGACAGATAAAAGCTATCTGTTTTAGGCGCAATTAATTATATGCATACTTATTGCTTTTTATATATATATTGCGGGTGTGTTTTTTATATAGTACACTTATATGTGTTACGTTTTGCTGCCTCTGACAAGGGTTCACGGTAACAAACCGCCCCTTTATTTAGTTCGGGTTATGGCTATCTTCATTAGAACTGGGGGCGTGAGGACCCAGATTTTTCCATAAAGCCAATCCGACATCCTGAACTTTATGTTCATATATCAATAGCAGCAAACCGTCGGTCTCAGAGTAAACCGAGCATTTGATGCTGAAACTCTTGAAGAATCACACACTCGCACTGCAAGTTTATTTCTTTAATATTTTAATATAGCGCCATAGCGCATATATGTGGACCTAATGGTAACCAGTTCTTTTTCCCATATTAATTAATCATTCAGCTTTAGACTGGAGTTTGAATCTGGTTATCAGTTTGAATCTGCATGATACTGAGTTTATTTAGTTGCCCATTTAATTAGTATATATAACAGCCATTAAACTTGGCTGTACTCATCATCATGTTTACTAAAGTATCAACTTCTAACTTAAGCAAGTCCAGTTCACAAAATGAGCATATTAAAGAATTAGGCATGAGCTCTATAACTCACACACACATGTATTTTAATATGTTTAAAGGGGAACAGATGTACTTGATGACAGTCCCAAATATTGTAACATGCTTGCCTGTATTGAATACCTTGTGAAGATTATACAATCCCTGCCATTATGATATTTTGTGTTAGATCATTTGTTATTGTTTTAATAAATCTTTTTTAAATATAAACTGTTGTATATCTTTCTTGCTCAGACTCTAGATCAAACCAAACCACAGTATCTTATCCAATCCATAGTATTTTATCCAATCCACAGTATATTATTAAATGTCACAGTTCATTACTCCAATTTCTTAATGAGTTTATATGCTATATGTGTATGTCTAGTATTTAAGATTAATAGTGTCAAGTGTTATATATATCACATATTTAGTTAGGTTAGTAATGACCTTAAGTCTCGTGTTTCTCCCTGTTCTATGTCGGCACGCGGTTAAATGAGAACTGAGTGTAGCCCCAGGAATGTCACTCATAAGGTGTTAAATTTGGAGTACTGGCAGATGAGTTGGAGTTTGGTCGGATTAGAGGTCTCAACCACCTCACTATGGCCAGCTTTGGTATATTTTGCTTGGGCTCTGAATTTTGTTGCATGAGTGTACAAATCTGACTGTTACACAGTGAAAGACAGGAATTTTAGAAACTAGATCTAAACACACACTCTGAGCGTTTATGAAACAGTTTCTATTCAGCTTGTAAGCGTGAATCTTTTAGACACGTAATGTCTTCAAACTCAGCACAGCAAGCCAGATAGCTACATGGGTCTGATCTCAGTTCAGCATCACCACATAGTAGAAGCCTCTACAATATATATCATTACTAGAAAGACCTCAAAGGTACATGTATGAAAAATAAAAAACATATATATATATACTAATAATTTTAAAATATATTAGCATAAAATTTGTTCATTTTATGGGTGCATATATACATAATGTTGATGTATATATATATATCTTATACATTATTTAAACCGTGTGAGGTGGATTTGAACCCTATTGGTCAGTTGGTTAGTTGGATAAACCATGAAGCTCAATCTGCATAGCAGATTGATTGCTTCAATATTAATCATGGCTGATAAAGTTTATAAAAAGTTTAGAATATAAATCAATACATCTAAATCTAAAGCATTGATTATAGCTGGAGGTGATAAAAGATTAAGAATAAAAATTGGGTATGATGTTTTAGAACAGGTTAACAATTTTAAATATTTAGGAAATTGTTTGTCTAATGGTAAAGTAGTGAGAAAGATATTGTGGTCTATTGGAAGTTGGATATATATATATTGTTTGGAATATGATTTCGTATAAAGAAGAAAATTAGAAGATTAAAAAAAATGAACAGATTAGTTTTTTATGTTGTGAATTTAGAGATTTAAAGAAAAATGTTGATAAAATAGATTATAAATTGGTAAGTAGGATTATAAAGACGAAGTGTTAAAAAGAGTAAATGAAAAAAAATTATTACTAATAAAATTCTGAAGTGAATGCATAATATTATGAAAGAAATATTGGGATCTGTAGAGGGTAAAAGATAAAGAGATAGAAGAGGAAAGATTATAAAAAAATAAATCTTTATAGTTCTTTTAGTTTAGAGTAATAAATAGAAAAGCTAGGAGAGTATTATTGGACAGATGAGCAGGATTGACATTCTGGGGAAATAACTAATTATAATAATAAATTCAGAGTTCTCTTCTTACTCTTCCCAAGCAGTGAGATGTTAATTCTATTTTTATTCATTATTTTATATATTTATTGTTATATTGCTTATTATTCCTATTCATTCTTTAATAAATGTATATAAAAGATACATTTATTCTGCACAATGCACACTATGTCATTTATTTATTTGTCTACATTTGCTTAAGTCTTAAAATGGCTTCAGTTAATTTTAGCTACCTTTCTATATTTAGTTTTACAACTACACCATAATCATAATAAATTTCACATTAAAGTTTGTAAAGTAATATTAGATATATTACTTTGCTCTTTCCACAATTTCTTCTTTGTGTAAAAATATGGTAAAGATGCAAATGCAATTACATCTAATTTTCATTGATCTTATATCATATCTTCTTAATGAGTGCTTTGATAAACATCTTTGATAAACAGATGCAATTTTGTAAATCAAATTTTTCAATAATGACGGTGCCTTTTTATTTTTATATTAATAAATCTTGAAATAAGCAAATAGTTTATACTTTGTGGTTAATTATGAATCAAAATATATAAAATGCGCTAAGCTTTGTGTGCTTGTGCGTGTTAGCGCATTTTATATACTTTGATTAATAAATCTTGGATATCTGTTTTTAAAACAATATTTTTTTCTTTGTGACTTTCTATTTATCCTTTTAAAATAAAAATAACAACTATTGATTATCCATAAAATATAATACTCCATTTCCAAACTTAAATATAAAATAATAATTTCCTTGTGTTTTATTTACAAATACTTTTTACACTCACAACTATAATTTTATTTGGACCAGGTAGGAATATGGGTAAAACTTGGGAATTTATTTTCAAATAGCTGAAGATTTCCAAGCATACTTAGGATAGTAGCCAGGTTATAGGAAATCTAGTTAGCCATCCAATAACTCAATAGTTGTAAAAATATTATATGAAGATTTAGAAAACTCAAGATGCATAGCTAGCCTTCATCTTTTTTTACTAATGCTTATATTTTTATCTTATATTAAAATCTGGAATAAGTTTCAATTTTTCTAACAGTCTTTTATAAGAAAAGTCTGTGTCCTTTGCTATATTGTGCCTCTTTTATTATGTCTTGTTTTGTTTTATTTATTTACTTTTTGTCTATATTTCTTTTATTTATTGTTTATGTTGGCAGCAGAGAATATGTTAGAACATTGGCATTTTAATTGACTTGTCTGCAGCCAATGTCAGATAACAATAAATAGATATCTAGCTAGTCTTAAATAAAAATAAAACAGAAAAGAAAACGTTAAAAC
>JAQFVV010000142.1:3054648-3278390 GCA_028023455.1 Epiperipatus broadwayi | reverse complement strand
CAATTATAATTAAAAAAAGAAGAAATATTCACTAAAGAAGTCTTTGCTCGGCAGCAATACAGAATCTTGCTTTAAAAAGTCATTTGTTTGTAGTGTAAATATTTTGAAAATCTAACTTGAGTGTATCTATGTCAAAAGAATAGAAATTAAATTGAGTAAAAAATAAATAAATAGAAATGAAAATAAAGTTGAATTTTTAATTTATAATCTTTATTTTGTGTTCAAAAAAAAAAAAAATGAATGGAATCACACACGCACACACTCCTAGGTGATTTTTATTTTGCATGTAATTCTTAGAGGGATAAAACAAAATGATAGTGTAAATTATTTTAGTAATAAGATGGCCTACATTTATCTCAAAATCTGTTTGTTTTGTGTGTGCAATTGAAATATATAATAATAGTCTTGAGAAATATTAAGTTTTTTAATAGAGAAAATCCTGTACTTTTTGATAAAAATTTCATTGTTCAAGAATGATTCACAGAAGCTTAGTAATATGACAGTTATGTGATTGTGCCGTTATAGGAGATTAATAATATTCTCTTATTTACCACAACAATGTACATGTTGACTGTATAAATTGAAGCATTACCTTAGAAAATATCAGTATTATCTCAATCTATTCTAAAATATTCACATAGTCCACAAGAGATGGAACCTTTAAGTAGTGAATAATCTATGAGAATACTTAGATGATACTCAGCAAATAATGATACTTCTTCCATTGCATTTTGCACTTAAAATAAACAATCCAGTTTTTAAGATTATGAATTGCTTCCAGTCATTCACTGGTGTGATTTTAATCTCATGTCAGAACTACTTCTGCAACATAACATTTTCATCAGAAAACAATGTCTTTGAAAGTGGCATCTTTCATCTCAAAATTTTTACTGAAACTTGATATATATTAGTTTCATAAATCTTGTAGTGATCTTACAATATTTACTTCAGCTATGATTTGCTTTCCTGTACTTTTGGTCAGTCTCCTTTTTATCAATGTAACCATTTATAGACATTAATTTTGAAATATAAAATAATTTGACAATAAAAACAACAACAAAAGAATACTCTAATAACTAAGAGTCAATAAAATGTTTTTACATTGCTTTAAGATCTATATTGGTTTTTTTGTTTTTTGTTTTAATAATTTGAACAAAATATTTTTAAAATGCATAAGTTTCGCATTTTTTTTTTTTAAAATCAACATTTTCATTATTTTGCTTAATTAGTTTAAATAAGTTAGATACAATTTATGAAATTTTTTAAAAAATGTTTATATGACTATATTTTAAATTTATTTTCTCATTATTAAAATGCATGAATCACTGAAAGAAAAAAAAAGTAGTACAATTAAGTTAACTTTTGTATATTTTCAATTTGTTTTAAATATTTTTTTTTTGTTTGTACATAAATATTTTCTTACTTAAAATATTTTCATATATATATATTGTACATGTCATTATATATGTTAATAAATTTCAATGGAGATTTGACATTATTTATTTATGGATTTAATGCTCCTAACACTTTTTTCCGAACAATTAAATTGTGAATATTACAAATCTTCTGTTTTTATGTATTTTAATATATTTTTGTTTTTAAATATTATTTTGATCATGTTTTAGAGGTAGGATGGAGTAGAAAAAGCTTCAATTGCCATATTACATTTAGTAAGAATTTGTTTTCTGGTGTGCGTTGATTGTTTGTTGTTCAGTGGGTTACTCATTTTCATATTAATGAAATATATTTATGAATTGAATTAATAAATAGTAAATAGTAAACTATATGCAATATCCATTTAAAATCTCTACTAAATGCACAACTTTGAAACATATGAATGAAGATGTTCTAAAAAGACAAATGATCCCAAGGTGCACATTAAACCCAGGATTCATCATTTGACCCAGGTTTCAATCTTTTACATATGTCTCCATTATTTGTTCAGTATTTAATTAAGTATGAGTGGAAGTGATAGAAATATTTACAGAAAAATCTGAAAAAATATTAATTAAATATTAGAACATTCAAAAAAATTCTAAATAAACAAACAAACAAACAAAAAAATAGAAGTCAGCAAAAATAATTTTTAAAATCTTTGAAAATAAAATAAACTTGAAAATACAAATGCAATTTTTTTTATAGAATTTATAATATTAAAAATATATTGACATGTAAATAAAAACTTACATGTATATAATTGTAAAAAATATATATTTTTTTATTAATAAATATATTGCCTTAAAAAATGAAATGTCAATCTTGAGTAAATTTAAAAAAAAATGCCAATAGTTAATTTATAAATGAAAAAATAAAAGTAAAATAGAGATAGAAGAAACATATATAAGACCAATATCATATAGACAGAACATTTATAATAAAATCAGATTAGCTTTGAATATTAGAAAAAAGTAAAAAGGCAAAAATCTTGATGGTGTGTATAAGAAATTTTAAAAGTCTCACAGATATCAACCAGCACATTTCAGACAAAATCAAAATGGCTCTGAATATTGACAAAAAGTAACAAAAGAATTAATGAAATTGTGTCAGAAATTTTATAAAATGATAAAAAAATATGAATAAAGTATTTACCAAATTATGATAGTTTGTATTAAAAAACTATTCAATGGCCTACAGATTGGTAAAATTAATTTAGGTTAATGAAAAAAAATCTTGATAGAGTGTGCAAAATATTAAATAATAAATTTTATATAGCACATGTAAACAAGAACAATAACCAATCATTTAAAAGAATACCACAGTCTTAAAAAAAAAATCAGTATATGATTTATTAGTAAAATATACATTGACATGGCTACATACTGTCATCTCACTTATATCTTGTTTTATGAATATATAGTGAAGAAATCCAAATTAGGTTAAGATGAATGGAGACATAGAATTGATAGAACAACTGTCAATAATCTCACAACACCTAATTATACTAAAGATAGAAAAGGCTATGATAATTCTTTTTCAGAAAAATTAAAAATCTGATTATAACTATACATGAAAACAACAAAGATTACGAAGACAAAAATGCAAAAGCTCATGTTGAAATGAAGATGAAAATGCAAAAGCAGTTGGAAGTTTATTTTCCAATTATAAATCAACAATGAGGAATCCAGCAGCTAAAAGATTTATTGCAGATCTACAGAATTGCAATGAAAAATCTGACAAAAGGTTCATTAGATGTGAAGACATATCACAAATTCTGGTTATATAACTTTGCTAATTCCTATGACTTTTATGCATATGAAAGAGAAACCACTAAAATGTGGGGGGGGGGGATTTCAATGTTTTTAAATTTAAAGTTTGTGAACTTTTATGAATGTTATGGAAAACAAAAATATGAATAAGAGGTTACTTCAGCAGATTAAAATTTGAACTTTCATTTAAAACACTTGTGATAAGATTACAATTTTTATATGCTAGTCACTTTATAAAATAATCTAATTCAATAAGTACTGTATAATGTTCAAACAGATAGATTGTCAAAAATTAGATAGATTTCTTTATCACAATGTAATCATACTACAGAAATGATGGGTATTATGTCCAAAAATATGACATAGACTTTATAGCATATAATAGTAATAATAATAGCAACAATAATAATATTAATATATGAGTAGTGAATGTGCAATCCATAAACAAACTAAAGATATTTGTTTTTGAAAAGGATCATTTTTGTGTTATATAAGGCATAAACAAAGTTAAAGACTCATAAAATATAAAGATGAGATTTTATAATGGAATAGAACTAATTTGCATTGAGTCATTCACTCTGTTTAGTATTCTTAATACTGAACAGAATTGATGAAGAAAGCCTATATAACTAAGGTTGCCAAATTGATGTTTTGTGATGATGATACTTCTAAAAAAATTTTTAATAGGTAATAGTTACATTATGTTTTTCTCTCTATATATTTATAAACAGACACTAAAAGCATAAAGCTAAACTGGTAAATAAATAATCAAAATCACCCAAATCCAAAACTCAAACAGACTAGCTAAGAAAATAAAATCTAAAACACTACCAATAGTTCTCACTGCTGCAAGCAGACTTCTCAAGTGTCTGCTTGTAACAGTGAAAACCATTGATAATGTTTTACATTTTATTTTCTTAGCTAGTCTGGTTGAGTTTTGGATTTGGCATAATTTTGATTATTTATATGTAGATATAAAGTAATATATTCCTCTTGACTAATTATTCAAAAATGTTATATATCCCAATATATTTAATTTGTGATAAATCTATAGAGTGGAATGAGGGTATAATATGTCTTTTCGATTTTTTTTAAAAATGAAAAGTTTTAAAATATGGTGTTATATGTTATTTAAAATTTTTTAAAAAAAGGAAGGGGGAGGGATAGAAAAGATTGTGGCGATTGTTGTGGAATATCATTATTGTTCACTCCAGATAACCACCTTTAAATGGTTTTAGTAACAGAATGTCTTAAGTCAAAAATAAGTTATCAGAATTATTTGGAAAAAACAAATAATTCAAACCATTTGTTTTTTATTATCAATTCAGGAATGTGTTGTAAGGAAAAATATTATTCACATTGTTTTTATTAAATTAGTCAAAGCACTGGACTCTTCTAGCTGAGCAAGCTTATGGCAAATGTTTGAAAATAGTTGATCATCCATAAAGATTTATTTATATTCTATATATTTTCATATAAAAAAAACTCATTACTAATGAAAAATTAGAATCTTTTTTAAAAAAATATGTTTATCAAAGTGTGTGTAATAGTTTTAACTAGTTGCTTCTATTTAAAGTCTATAGTATTTAGAATATTACAGAATACATTCTGTGCCAGACATGAAGAGATGATACAGATTTTATAAAGTAGGATTTCGATTTAAATTGATTAAAAAACAAGGATGTAGCATGTTGATGATTGTGCTATTCTTGTTTATTTCAAAATATAATCTGCAGAATTTTTTTAATGTATTGAATGAAACCTATAAAAAATGTTTTACTAATTAATATTAAAAAACTAAATGTGTTATAAATAAATGAAAAAAAAAAAGCTTAGATAGACCTCATCTTGAAAATAAGAATTTATTAAATTTTTTTAGAAGGCTTTATATAAAATTGGATGTTAAAATGCAGCACAGATTCACATATGTTGCTTCCATTCTTAAGTTAAAAGATAGAACAATTTTTCATGGTGATACAACTATTTAAACTGAACTAGTAATAATGTAGTCTCATTCAAATTGATGGTTTATGGCCCAGGGTCTCTCTCTGTTGATTTAACATGCAAAAAATTCATTAGAACAAATTCATATAAAAGTACTCTGTAATATTCCAAAATTACAGTAACAAGAGCATAAAATAAATCTCTTATTCTTTTGAGTTTGTTAGATATGATGATAGTGAATTAATAACTACAAGGTCACAATTTTGTTATATTGTGCATGAGAAGCTTATGAAAAGTAATAGACTTTGAGAAATAATTTAAGGTGAATTCATATATTAATACTATGGGAAAGGCATACTCTATTATGATAAAGTTTATCTCAAAAGAACTCTTAAAAATGTACTCTCATTGGTTTTCATAAAAAAACTACAACTGAAAATAAGATATAACAGAAAAACAATTTTAATGGAAAAGTTGTTAAAAACAGCATTTGTAAATGAGATATTTATTTTATATAGCGTGATGTTTATGAATTGTAATAAATTAAGGATCAGCTTTACAATGTGCTTGCATTTTATTGACTGGTTTAAATATTCATTTTGAAATATTGATCTATTTTTTTGACAATGTATTTCTTTCAAAATGACTAAGAGTGTTTGGTAGTGATGATGACAATACATTCATAAAGGAAAACTATTATGAACCAATTTAATTATATATGTGACAATACTTATTGACATGACATTAAATCTTAAAAACATTAATTTCTTCTCATAAATATTAATTTTGAATAATATTATAATCAGGGATGCTTGTTTTATTTTACTACTTAAGACTTAGAAATTTATCAACTATTTATAAAATATAATTTATTATTACCAATAAATGCTCAGAATTTTAAGTTACCAATTTAAAAACAAATTTTCCAGATAAACAATATCATACAGAAAATCTAGCTTTTCCTATTTGGGCACTTTTGAATGCATGATTCCAATGCATTTCTTTGAAATATGTAGTCAACCAATATATTAATGGTAGAATAATGGTAATTGATGAAAGGATGAAGTATAAGATATTTACTTATATATTCTGTAAAACCTCAAAAGTTTGCTAATAATTAAAAATAAAGGATGGGCTGTCCATTGCTTTGTTGGATTTTATGTACAAATTTAAGACCAAAAAACTTTTCCCTTTCAGATGTTGGCTAAAGTGTATATGATTGTACAACAAATATGCTTAGAAACTTAAGAGAGTATTTAAATCTTAAAAATATTTTTGTATATATAAAAATATATTGGATTGATTTGTTTCCAACTCTAAGTACAAAATGACTAATTGCTGAAGTGAAGCTGCAAAATTGGAAATGCATTGATGCCGTTAATGAATTTTTTGAAGTATAGTGAAGTTGATTCTGAAAAAAAAAAAAATCAAATTAAAGTCAATTGAAATTGTATTTGGTGAGAACTTGTGAAGTTATGCTCACCTATTTATGTCTGTTTTTCTTTATTATGTATATATAACAGATATATATTTTTATTTAACATCAATTCAGTCCATGTAAATAAGTTAGCATATAGATCATTTATTTAATAAAAAAACTTCTTACGTAAATTATAGCATATACTAGTGACAGATCACCATTAAAAACTCCATTATTCACAAAATAAATATTAACAATTGTGATTGAAGTACTGTAATGGTGATTAAATAATAACTTTTTATTATTTTTTGACATAATTGCACTATGTTGCATCTGTTGGTGATATGGTTAATCTAATATATAATTAAAAATGGATTATAAAAAAATGTTGTTTATAAACAAATGTAATTGGTATATATATTTTAAAAAAGCAAGATAATTTTGACCATAGTACTCATTACAAAAAGATTTTGAAATAAAAGAAGCTGATTCCCAAATGACTCATTTAGATTGTGTGAATGTGTGTGTGCAAATATATACTCATTCAAAACAATTTGGCATTACATAATCTCCAAGACATTATTTTTCTTTTCCATATTGAAATTAAAGTTCATTCATAATTAAATATTTGTGTTTTTTTTTATAAAATTATAAATAAATAGATATGACTATTTTTTTTTATCTATTCGGCTCTTTACAACATACCTCTAGAAATACTATTTTTTTTTTTTCACTTATAAATTAAATAAAAAGACGTGTTACCAGATTATATACATTTTATAATAGGTGAGAAATTAGTATCAAACTATGTTAATTAGAAGGTGAAACAAACAAAAAAACTATAAAACTTCTTCACGTCCATCATATGACTAACCGAATAAATATTGACTTCTCTGTGACAATTTCTCTACAGAAATAGGCTGGAGAAGTGTTTGCTTTGTACTTAGCTATTTAAAAGGTGCATTACTTTTCCTTACAGTAAGATGATATTTTTAATAAAAAAAAACAAATATTTATAATTCGAAAGAAAAAATGGATATTAAAAATCGTTCTAATATGGATGTAGCGCCAATGAAAGATGAACATATATATTTAGTCATCAGTAAATCACTTTCAAGTAAAACCAAAAAAAAAAAAAAAATTGCTAGAATAGACAGACCGGCCATTGTAAGCTTAAAAAGAAGATGAAGAAATACTTAGTTCAAAAAGTAGATATTATAAAAATGCAAATAAATAAAAAATTCAAGAACAACTTTGTAAAGAGTAGTGTTATACTAGACATAGTAGCAAGATTAGTTATTCAATTTAATGAAGATATCAAATGAATTAAGAGTTTTATGAAAGTATACATAATGATTTTGAAAGACACTTTTGAAAGTCAACTGAGGTTTTAGAAGGTAAAAGAAAGGTGTTTTTAAAAGTAAATAAAAAAAAATATGATGAGAAATCTTTAAAAAAGTATACAGAGCTTAGAGAACAATTTAAAAAAACTTAGATTAATTGATCACATGACATACTACTTAGAAATGTTTAAAAATGTTATGAAAGATTTGTTAAAATAAAATGATCACTTTCTCATACTAGCACATAATTGTTATTAAACAATTCAAAACAAAGCAAAACTCTCCATATAGAATGCCATCTTGTGCTAACAAGAGCAATCAATGGATGCCAGAAGGCTTGTGCATAAAATCCCTATCTACTGCCTACTCATCCAATATTCTCAGACTAGTTTCTGGCTTGTGGCCCCCATCAGTGAGGAGCCTTGGATCTGAGAGCACTGCATCTAGATCTTAGGATCTAATGCAACCACCCAGCACCCACCTTTTAACTCTATTTAACTACAAAACTATGAGAATGAAATTGAAAACACAATTAATATTTTCAATCCAAGCTCAATAG
The DNA here is from genome assembly GCA_028023455.1 of Epiperipatus broadwayi. Classification (NCBI taxonomy): domain Eukaryota; kingdom Metazoa; phylum Onychophora; class Udeonychophora; order Euonychophora; family Peripatidae; genus Epiperipatus; species Epiperipatus broadwayi. The sequence goes on along the minus strand of JAQFVV010000142.1, from coordinate 3,269,918 downwards.
TTTATATAGTCATATGGGTCTGAACTCAATTCAGCACCCATACATTTTAGTGTCTTTGGCTCTTTAACAACCATAACCACCACTATCCTATTAGGCAGGATTGGTGTTAAACCACTAAACATCACATGATCATTATCTCATACTAACACATAATTATTATTAAACAATTCAAAACCAAGCAAAACTCTCCATATAGTAGTGCCATCCTGTGCTAACAAGAGCAATCAATGGATGCCAGAAGGCTTGTGCATAAAATCCCTATCTAGTGCCTACTCATCCAATATCCCCAGACTAGTTTCTGGCTTGTGGCCTTCATCAGTGAGGAGCCTTGGATCTGATAGCACTGCACCTAGATCTTAGTATCTAATGCAACCCTCCAGCACCCACCTTTTAACTCTATTTATCTAGAAAACTATGAGAATGAAATTGAAAACACAATCAATATTTTCAATCCAAGCTCAATAGCTTATATAGTCATATGGTCCTTCTGGTATTCATTGATTACTCTTGTTAGCACAAGATGGCACTACTATATGGAGAGTTCTGCTTTGTTTTGAATTGTTTAATAACAATTATGTGCTAGTATGAGATAGTGATCATGTGATGTTTAGTGGTTTAACACCAATCCTACCTAATAGGATAGTGGTGGCTATGGTTGTTAAAGAGCCAAAGACACCAAAATGTATGGGTGCTGAATTGAGTTCAGATCCATATGACTATATAAAGTTATTGAGCTTGGATTGAAAATATTAATTGTGTTTTCAATTTCATTCTCATAGTTTTATAGTTAAATAGAGTTAAAAGGTGGGTGCAGGAGGGTTGTATTAGATCCTAAGATCTAGGTGCAGTGCTCTCAGATCCAAGGCTCCTCACTGATGAAGGCCACAAGCCAGAAATTAGTGTGGAGATATTGGATGAGTAGGCACTAGATAGGGATTTTATGCACAAGCCTTCTGGCATCCATTGATTGCTTTTGTTAGCACAAGATGGCACTACTATATGGAGAGTTTTGCTTTGTTTTGAATTGTTTAAAATAAAATGCTGTAGTAAACTTGAATAATGCCAAAAATAAGAAAGCACAAATCTGTAAAATCTTTCTTAAAAAACAAAACAAAAAACAAATTATTATAATTTTTTTTTTGAAAAAAAAAACACCATCAAAAAAAATGTTGACGTAGAACTAAATTAACTAGATTATATTCTGTCTTACAGAAAGTAAGTATTTTAAAATATGCCTAAAAAATAAAACACAGGAAGTGATCATCTCTAAATGAGATGTAAGTTGTATATACATAAAGTAAAACTAAAGAGACAAAAATTTCTTAAAAGAGACTTAGCTTAAATAAATGTAATGAATCTGTTTTCTTTAGATAAAAAGTAAATGTTATTAGTTTATTATTTATTGCGTCAATCAATAATAACAATAAACCAATACATTTTATTTTCTGTCTAACGAATAAAAGACACAAATTATCTAAATTATCTCTTTGGTTCACAACAAAGAAAAGATGAATATTTTTCAAAGAAATTTGATTTTTGTTTGCAATGCATTATGAAGTTAATATATTATAATAGTAATGACTTTAATTCATATTTGATGTTACAAAACAGTGACTAAATATGTGGCGATAAATTAGATAAAATATATATTGTAAATAATGACTAATAGCAAAAATATCTGAAGGACAGAAAACCTTGCATAAAAGTTTACTGTGGATTTTAATTTGGGCTAATTCAGTAAATGAACGCTAAATGTTGTGATATACTTACAGTATTGTAAATATTATTGAATTAAATAAATCTTTTTAAATGCCTATATATAATAAATAGCAAAATTTTTTACAAAAAGCTATATATATATACTCATAATAAAAATCAGGAAAAACGAAATGGCTTATACAACTACATCATTTAAAATGCCATAGATTTTAAGTGAAGAGAAGGATTTTATATGAGGATATATACAATTAAATGTATGAAGACTAAATACACTTCTGGAAATGGTGCAATCATTCTATATATTTCATAAAAGTGAGTGAAAAAATAAATTGCTGATGAAGTAAGTATATACTAAATGCATATTTTGTAAAGAAACATCATTAGGATGAAAGAAAGCAGTGGTTATAGTATTATTTATAAAAGGTGAAAAAAATATTGTAAAATAAATACATTAGTCTTCCTTCAGTTTTATAAATCGTATTTATTAAAGTCATTCATTACAAATTATATGCAAAATTCATAAAATACATTAGATTTAAAAGTAACTGTAGTATAATAAATCTCATTCACATATTAAAAGAAATTACAGAATAGTTAAATAAATATGGAATGACATTTTATATAAAATTTGTAGATTACAAAAAGACTTTTAAATTAATAAGTATTTCTAAATATGAATAAAGAGTTTAACAACATGGCATTGGCCTAGAATACTGTCAAATATGGATAAATACCAAAATGAAAAACACATTGATGAGACTAAATGGTAATATTAAGAAGTTTAAAACAATTCCTTATTTTCTAAACTTGTTGTAGCACTTTTATAAGAAGAAATTTTGACAATTAAAACATAAAGAAAAGTGATAAAAATAAATGGAGAAAGTTTAAGTTATTTGTCAGCTGCTAACCATAAATATGGGGATAACAATATACCTTTGCCATCCAATAAAATATGATGTTAAGTCATTGAATGCTTAGTGTTATTTTCAGTACAAGAAAAATACTTATCTTGTAGTTTGTTTACTCAGGAGTTAGATACAATTCATAATACAATAATCTTTTCTATCTTCTCTCTATGTTCAATCATTCACTTCTTTCTTTTTTATATTTACATTTCTTAATTCCTTAAATTAAAATATAAAGCTCAATCATATTGATTTTTTTATGCCATCAAATTTCTCTTACACTAGCAGGAAATATGGGATTCTATCTTTATGCAAAGACATTTACATTACTTAATTACAGATTCCAAAATGTTTGATTACAATCGTTTTTTTAAATAAGGAATGTATTTATGTAAAGTAAATAAAATCCTGAATATTATTAAAAAAAACCACTGATAGTGATATTTTTAGTAGTTGGAGAGATTTTAGCTATGATCTTGAATTAAACAATGCAATCAAAATAACTCATATGGATCTAGATTTAGAACAGGGATTTCACCATAAAAATATGGAAGGACTTATATAAGGTGTTATAGAAATGACTTCTCTGATAAAATCTAGCCAGGTCATCATATCTGTCATATTTCTGACAATAGAAGTAATTGCAATAATAATAACAGTGATTGCAAAATAGAAAGTAGTGATGATATATATAAATAAAGAGTTCATTTTTAAAAACTATAAATATGTAGAATGTGATGGATTTCTCAAAATTGATGTTCATAAATAAAGGGCTATCAAAGTTTAAAACAGTATACTCTTAATTAAATTTCTCTTACAGAGAAAAGAAGTTTTTAAGAAGAGCATAATATCAAATAAAAAATGTAGTATTAATAAAAAACTAAGAATATTTTTAATTGGTTTGTAAAAGAGTACATATGACATTTTATCAGTGTTAGATTCTGAAAGTTCAATAAAAACACCTTTATTCCCTGATGGATATTGATATGGTTATTTCTTCTAGAAGACCTAACATTATACTTCTCAGAAACATGTCCAAATAGTTTTAAAATTGGCAATAGGTTTTCTAAAAATATTTAGTTTGCATATGTCACAATTAACATGACTAATTTTATCTTTTGCAAATCAGGATTGGAGTTAATTCCAAATTTGAAAGTATGTATGTCACGACTGATTGAACTTATGCAGCTGGTAAACATATTTAATTATATAGATGATTATCAGTCACCACAAGTTCATTCTAATTTCCTACAATCATATAGAGTAATTTTAAAGCCACATTGGTGGCACAGAGATTTACAAAGTACCAACTTGATAAAGTAAAAGTTCAACAAGTAAAAACTGCTTTTTAAAGTATAAGCTAATAATAAAACATCCCTGTGTCCTGAAAAATATAAGAGACAATACCCATGAATATGAGAACATTGATTGAACATGCCAATTTAGGATATAATAGAATGCAGTCTTATCACACTATAAATTGTGGTACATTTTCTATCATGTTATGGCAGTTAAAATAAAAATAAATATATCTATACTTTATAACTAGAAGTTAAACAAATAAACAACAACGATCTTTTTTTAAAAAAATTAGTAAATAATTGGATAATTATATTTTTGCCACTTAGATATAAAATTAACAATAGAAATGACAAGAGTTTTATCAACTAAGCCTTATCATTACATGTTTTTTCTTTTTTTTAAAAAAAATTGATGTCACAAAACGACAATCAAGTTCTTATTAAATAAACATTAATTATTTATTTGCCATCTACTTTTTAAATACATATAATTTTGCTTATTTTTGTAAGGAAAGCTATATGGGTTTATTTAATCCAGAGCTTTTATTTATTTATATTTTTAAATAAATGCATTACATATAGTATGGTAAAATATTTATTATCATAGCCCTTCTTAAGTGATAGTTAGCTAGTACTTGTAAGTTTACACTTCAATTATTAAATATTATTTAGCAATGTATATTTTGATATTCACATACTTGATATTTGAAATAATTGTTTATAAGATTATTAATTATCTTTGCCTAGTAAATATAAATTGTGATCAAATCTGACAGAGGCTGTGTAGACACCACAAATTTGACATTCATTCAAATAGATATAATTGTCTAATCCATTATCCATGTAAGACCATGGACAAAAAGGGATGTATTCATTTTATTTATCTGAAATATCAATTGCTTTAATTATAAAGAAGGTTGCATTAATGTAAATAGTACCTGGAAGTTTATTGCTCCAATTATTATTTATATAAGTATAATAGATCCTCTTTTTTTGAAAGGTCTTTTAATGTAATGACTAATGTGTTCACACCTATCAGGCCCATAATTTAGAATTTGATTCTGGATTGGGTAAAACTCTGAAAAAATTTTCAGTTTTCATATGGGGTTAGAATATATTTTTGTATAACAACTCCATATCAAATCCATATAGTTGTTGCCCAGTACATGAAAATCAAGCTGTCCTTAGCTAGAATATAAAATTTTCAAGGATAGAAAAATCCTAAAATCTTATTATCTAGAAAGTTGTAACGTTTCATTATTAATTTTTTTTTGTTGTTGGATTGTTGAAAATACCTTTGTTCTAAGATGCTGCAGTACCAATAAAACATTTGTTTAATATCATTCCTAAATAAATTTGGACCCATTTACGGTATTTATTTATCAAAGTTCCTTTCTGAAATAAATTAATCATAATAAAAATGAAGCTTTCTGTATTAAGTGTTTTGATTTCTTTTTAAAATATATAAATATTGTAAGTACGAATGGTTTTATTTATGTGAACCAATAGAAAAAGGCTCAGTTTTGAACATAGCAATTTCTATATTGTGTCATATTAATTCGCATAGTTTAAGCAATTGACAATTAGAGGGCGCAATCTTTTTTAGCAGCGAGCCTCGTAAGATATCGCCTATCGTAAATCATGACACACGAGTAAAAATATTTTATTGATGTTATATTGCACTAAAATAAAATTATTTTTCTAAAATTATACGTTTTATATTACAAAACAGACAGAAATTCTTGAGAACTTTAGAAAACATAAATGAGTAGTTGAGAATAAAATAGACAACTTTTTTTTAAAAAAAAAAAGTTATTATATTCGTATACTTATAAATTAATATGAGTATCATTAAAGTCTTAAGGGGTCACCTACAATCTACATGCCACGAATTAATTATATCTATCTACAATTATTAAGAAAAAAATATTTACATCTTAATTCACGAGTTGTTTTATAAAATATACATTGATGAGGAGGGATTTCATGACGCTTTTTAGTAGGTTAAATTCTTTGCCCAAGGCTAAATGAATGTAACGAAGTAAGCTTGTTAGTTTGAATCATTTGTCAGACAAACCCGTAACGTATTTAATAAAGAAGTTTAATTTATAATTATTTATTTATTGAAAAAATTTCACCTTTTATTCCTTATGCAGTAATGTATTTTTTGTATAACTGATTTCATATATAATCATCGATGAATGTACAGTTATAAAATCAGTTAGTTAAAAAAAAATTACATAAAGTATTTATTTATATTTTCGATGTTCTGAGTGCCCTTGAACTGTTTTTGCTTTTAAAAAGAAAAAAAAAGGAAACTAAACTATTCTTAATTCCACAGGATCATTTTACTAATAGCATTATTTTCACCTAAACTCTGTTTTTCTCTAATACACAGATCAATCCCTGCTGAAATGTGAGGATTGTTAAGTGGCTAGAATTAATCTGGAGCATAGAAAATCAAACTGTATTTTGATTCTGTCAAAACAAAGTGAATTTGACAGAAATTAGAAATCAACATGAAAAATATATTAGCTTCGTTAGAAACAAAATTTCAAAGCGTATAAAGATTATTAAAAATAACAATTATACTGTTTTTATATATAATATTTACATTTTCCAAAGAGAACATCTGCTATAACTAATTATAATAAACAAGATTAGTTGAGGATTGATGCTCAGGACGGAATACTTTTATGCCTCGTTTCTCTAACTATAATAGTAGGAAGGGAGGGAGGGAGGGAGTAAATTAATTTTTTTTAAAAAAAATCTGAAACTGTGATGGGATGATAGATGTCTTTTTTTTTTTTATCGCATTCAAAAATATAGTCTAAAGAAAGTTGTTTTGCCATCGCATTTTTCTCTTTAACATATATGTGCTAATATATATGTAAAATAAATTATTAATGAGTAGTACAATTACAGACGCAATCACTTTTATGCTTTGATCAAAACAGGTAAAACTCTCCATACAGTAGTCCCACTTAGTGCAAGTCAGAGTAATCAATGGATGCCAGAAGGTTAAATCCCTATCTAGTGCCTACTCATCCAATATCCCCAGACTAGTTTCTAGCTTGTGGCTTTCGTCAGTGAGGAGCCTTGGATCTGAAAGTACTGCACTACTATGTAGAGAGTTTTGCCTGTTTTAATAACAGTTATAAGCAAGCTTATAAGAAATGGTGATCATGTGATGTTTAGTGCTTTATGCTTTGAATGATTTGAAGTTAAAACTTTGAATTAACTTTTTATATTTTCTCGAATTTTTAACTAATCTCGTGTGATAGCAAAAATAAATGCAATTTAATGTTCATTACTAGGCACCAAACATGTTGGATATAACTTCATTCGTATTATTTACCATATTATTCTTTTACAGTCTATTGTAGTCAGTGATCTACCAGCTATAACGGTGTCTAAATATTCATTTGTTCGGATCATTAATACGCAGGATTCTTCCATTGCTTTCCATTAGAAGGCATTGTTGGTGCAAAGTCAAAATCAATTATATTTCTATAAAACTTCTTTCCTTTTAAACTATAACATAATCATCACAATAAATATTATACATTATTATTACGTAATATTTGAGAGACAAGAGATAGGGTTGACGTTCCACTCAAGTGATCAAACAATTTTTTTTTTTACTGAAAGTTGATCCAAAAACTTGACTTCTTGAATCCATCATTAATAATATTAATAATAATTAAATAGCTTGTTGCCCAAGAACTCATATAAATTTGAGCACTGGAATCTCAGAACTGAGCTGCAATGCATAAACTGTAAGTTGTAATATTCTATCAATGTAACAGATGAATTTCAAAAGAGTAGTATCACAAATAATAATAAAAAGTAAGCATAAAAAACTAAGATTGGAATTATTACTTATAATAATTTGTCTGAATTAACCAATAAGTTCAAGCAAACTAATTTTGATAAAAATTCATTTAATCATAGAAAAATAGTTTCCGTAAGAAATATCTTGAATAGTTTAAAAAACAAAACAAAGAAATATTTTGTGGCAATGCTTCCCCCACTCTCTTTTCATCCTTTCTTTAAATACTGTTTTTATATTTTTCTTTTATAATTAATAACATTAACTGGTACACAAATATCTATAAAATAAACTTTAAAGCCCAAACCTATTTTTGCTAATTAATCTTTAATTAAATAAAAGAAAATGCTTTAGAGATTGTTTAACTATTTCTCACTTATTTAATTTTTATTTAACTTTCAATAAGACAAACTATAAAATTAAATCAGTGATGACACATATTTCTTTTAAAAAAATACACTAATTTTTAAAATATATATATATTATGCAAATTTTTAGTGTTTAATAACAAAATTTTTCTTAAATATCACAAGCAGATATACAATTTTTTAATTTAACAAGCATATTAATCATTAAAACCAATTTCCTAGATTTTTTCATAATTTAAGTAAAAAATATAATGACATTAGGGCTAGCTTTATATTTTGTGGAGCCAAATGTAACTTTTAAATTTGAAAATCAAACGAAAGAGCAGTTGTTAGTCAACGACAAGGTAAAATGAATTTTGGCCGCTATATGACAATATAGCTAGATTTTCTCATTCAATAAGCATTAGTGGTCGAGAGGTCAGTAACAGCTGCTTTACAAGCAGTTGCTAGCGGGTTCGCTTTCCGGCTGATGCTATGACACATGAGAAAAAAAAGAATTTAAATAAAATATGTAACCATAAACTTACATAATTATATATATACATATAAAGGTATATTACATTCAGAATTATTGTGAAATAGAGACTAAATTCAAAATCAATGCAAGAATAAGACTATCTGCAATACACATAAAGGCAATATAAAAAGTGTTATAATATGTACCGTATTTGCCAGTTTATAGGACACACTTTTCCCCCCTCAAAATATACTGCCAATCTAAAACTTCTGATTCATATATATATAGGTTTCAAGTGTTAGGAGATTTTGAACATGATTCAGATTTGAATGAAATTAATATGAAAATAACTGATACACTTTTAAAAACTGCAACAGACATAGCTGGTAGAAAAAAGCAGCAATTGACTTATAAAATTTCTACTGAGATTAGAGAATTTATGAAGAAAAGAAGGAATATGAAGATATACAAAAATGATGTATTAAAAAAAATTGAATATCTCGAATTTTGTAAAATGGTACGGAAAAGAGTTGAAAATGATATAAGAAAGTATAACTGTGAAATAGCAAGGAAAGCTGTAGAAGAAAATAAAAGTCTCAAAAATGTTAAACAACATTTTGGTATTGGTAGGAAATTTATATCTGCAATAAGAAAAAATGATGGAATTATTACTAAAAAGAGAGATGACATCATGAAATTGGTAGAAGATTTTTATCAAGAATTATATAGTAATAAAGAACAAGTACCTCCTATATCTATTACATTTTCCGAATTGCCCAGAATTTTAAATGAAGAAGTGAGACATGCAATTAAGTGTATGAAGAAAGGAAAGGCTCCAGGAAATGATGGAATTATAATTGATATATTAAAAGAAGCAGGTGAAGAAATAGAAACAATTTTAGCAAAGTTATATACCAAATGTCTAAATGATAAAGATGTACCGGAAGATTGGAAGAATGCAGTAATAATATTAATATTTAAAAAAGGTGATAAAGAAGATATTAGAAATTACAGACCTATCAGCCTTTTATCAGTTTTATATAAAATTTTTATCAAGATAATTACAACTCGTCTACAGAGAACTTTGGATTTCCACCAACCAAGAGAACAAGCTGGATTTAAAAGTGGTTTTAGTACAATAGATCATATCCAGGTATTGAGAGAAGTCATAGAAAGGACAAACTAATATGAGTTGTCATTATGTTTTGGATTTGTAGATTATGAAAAGGCATTCGATTCTATACACATTTCTTCAGTGATTAAAGCATTGGATCATCAAGGTATAGATCCAGGATATTGTCATATTTTAAAGAATATTTATAAAAATGCAACAGCAACAATTAGATTACATAATGATACTGGAAAAATCAACATTGAGAATGGTGTAAGACAAGGTGACTCCATATCTCCAAAACTTTTTACAGCAGTGCTGCATGAAGTATTTTGTGGATTAAAATGGAAAACTAAAGGAGTGAAAGTAAATGGAGAGTATTTAAGTCATTTAGATTTTGCAGATGATGTAGTTGTTTTTGCAAATAATGCTTCAGAGCTGCAGGAAATGTTGCAGGAGTTAGCAGATGAAAGTAGAAAAGTAGGACTAAAGATAAATGTTAAAAAGACTAAAGTAATGTTTAATCGATTTGCTCAAAATATGAAAATAAAGATTGATTATGAAGAATTAGAAGAAGTTAACAGTTACAAATACCTTGTTCAGATTATTAATACAGATGGAAACATAATGGAGGAAATTAATCATAGAATTACACTTGGTTGGAGTGCTTTTGGTAGAAATAACTTGATACTAAAAGGAAATATGCCTATGTGTTTGAAAAGGATGGTTTTTAACAAATGTGTTTTACCAGTTCTTACTTATGGATCTGAGACTTGGACACTTAATAGAAGAGCAATTTAGAGACTTCAGACCACTCAAAGGAGTATGGAGAGATGTATGTTGAGAGTAACAAGAAGAGATTGAAAATGCAATGTATGGGTAAGACAACAAACAGGTGTTACTGACCTTATTGAAAAAATTAAAAGATTGAAATGGAGTTGGGCTGGACATATTGCTAGAAGAGATGATAATAGATGGACAATTGAAATTTTAAACTGGATTCCAAGAGATTGTAAAAGACCCAGAAAGAGACCACATGTGAGATGGATGGATGAAATAAGAAAATGTGCAGGAGTGTTGTGGAGAAGAGAAGCTAAAGATCGGAGAAGATGGATTAAACTTGGAGAGACCTACATCCTGCAGAGGATGGATAATGGTTGATGATGATGATATATATATTGCATTTTGTCCTTTGTGATTTTGAATAAATTGTTTCCATAATTTTTTTTCTGTTCTGTAAAGATAATAATTTGTGTGATATATTTTATGCTTAATTGCTGAAAGAGATAGCATTCCAGTTAAATAGAGTTTAGATCCACTGATAGCTCATGGTTACAATTCTTCCAATGTGTGCATGCATGATCGCACTTCAGCAATGTACTATAACATTTAAACTTGGTAGATTTGTCTAAAACATTAGCAATGCCTGTGATATTTTATGTTGAGATTTCTTGGTAAAACATGTCTCAAAAACAATGCACACTCTTTTATGATATTGCATTCAAGCTAATGATTGAGTATGTTAAAGAACATGGAAACAGGATGTAGAGTAATTTTGCATCACCGTTAACTGAAAAGATGACAAGAACTTGAAGAAGACTGAAAGAGGACCTATCAAAAGTTGTGTATTCTATGACATAGAATTGCAAAATGGCCAGAACTAAAAAAAAATTAAGAACTTGGGATTTTAGACTATGAAAGCTCAGGATTTTCAGTTTCTGTGAAAATGATTATTCAATAAGCAAGACTGTTAGATACTAAAAGAGGCATTGCTGATTTTATAGGATCAACACCATAATGATCTAGATTTATGAAGAGAAATAACTTATGTATGTGGACTAACACAAAAATAACTCTGGATGAGTTTTGAGGATGAAGATTAAAAAATGCCTAACTACAGTGTTCCCTAGTTACATTTTTCATAAATATAAATAACTATAAAATTAGTACAGTAAATCATTATGGAAATTCATAAAAAATATAGAAAATTATAATTTCTCAATAAAATGTGTAATAAAAAGGTATGTGTCTTATATGCCGCTGTGTTCTAAGCTCTATTAAATACAGTATATAATTTAATATTTATTTTAATAAAGAATTATACTTTTCAAAACATCATGGCTATAACAAAATTATAATATTTCATTGTCAAATATATTATAAAAAGTCAACTGTTATCTATTTACATGCCATTGACTTTGTGATTTATCATGTATTTCTTTTGTGAATTAAACTATACTTCTTGTGATTTTTCTATCATTTCTTTCTTTGCAAACCATTTTCACAATATTTGCACTGAATTATGCCCATGTTATTCTTGTTTTTACATTCACCTTTGTTTCCCCATAGTATACATATATATGGGCAGTCTATATGGCTATATCTCAAAGTATATATGTATTAAATTAGTCATTTCATTTAGTTATCCACTTAAATTTCTCAGTATATATATATATATATATATATGCCATGAGTGTAGCTAACTTAAATTTCTCAGTATATATATATATATATATATGCCATGAGTGTAGCTAACTGGATACCATATACATATACAATAAGGAAACAAAAGTGAACAATGTCATTTATTTATGTATTTAAAAAAAAGAAAAAAAACCCATGTTCATGGGTTCATTTATGATATTATTGAAGTAGTTTTCAAAGAAAAGATGTCAGAAAAATAAAATAAAAAAAACCCCATAATGTATTGCAAAAAGACTTGGACAAATCAGAGTGAATAATAATCAAATAAATAAATAAAGAACTTTTAAATGTTTTTTAGAGTTAAATTTGTTATAATTTTGATAACTCTAAATAGACTGATGACACATTGAAAGTGTAATAAGTTTACTATTATACGTATTAAACTAAGGCCCCTGTGCAATATTTTTTAACTATTGTAGGATTTTTTTTAATCGGCTTTAAAATATTTAATTAATATTTATGAGAGGAAAAAATGATTTAAATTTAATTTATACAAATTTAACAATGTGGAATTGCTAATTATTTTTCAATATATAACATTAACATCAAATCACTAAATTCAATAATTTTTTTTTTCTGTATTTTTATTCTCTAGAGGCCCCTATACAATATTTTTAATTAGTGCAGGCTTACAAATAGCCAAGTTCTTTCACTCAGCATTATAAAATTTAACATTTAATATATATATAAAAGCATTTTTTGTAAGCTATTCATGCGTCTGTTGTACACAGTAGGTAAATAATGTTAACATCTTTCACTAGAATCTATATTTCAATTCTTTTATTAATTAAATAAAGTTATGAATTAATACACAATACAATCCATTCCAACTTATTTTCATTGTGTAGATATTGCGAGTTAAGAAATGGTAACAATTTTTTTAAAAAAAACTGATTATTTATTGAATTTCTTTGTTCTTAACATTTTCATACTTATTTCAGAGTACCTGACTAGAGCTGATATTTCAGAATGAATGTTTAGAGATTAAGATGGATAAACATTACTAACATAAAATATGAATTATGCATCTGCTAAAGATTCAATCAGTCAGTCTGTTTACCTAATCATTCATGCAATTTAACCATGTAACCTTTCTATTTAGTCTATTCATCCATCAAACCAATCAACAACCCACCCATCTTTTATTTATCTGTTTTGTCTACCTATCTGTCAATTTTTATCCATCCACAAAGCTATTTATCTAACTATCTACTGTCTATACATTTGTCTGTCTATCAGCTTGTTTATTTTTATTTCTCTATCTACCCACCTACCTATCCACTTATTTATTCATTTATTTATCTGTCTATCTGCTTGAATATCTATTTTTATCTACTGACCCATCAACCCTTCTCATTTGTTTTCTACCTATTTACTACCCACTCATCTATGTAAGTGTTTTACCTATTTGCCCACTTACCTGCCTATTCATCTAAACAACCACCCACACATTTATCTATCCACCTACCCAACTACTTTACTTTTGTATATAATACAAATAAAATATCCTTTAATTTTAAACTATTGTAATAACAATAAAATAATAAATATAACAGTAATTAATTATTATATACAGATTGTACAAAGTAGTTAAATTACTGGTATATTTATTATTTATATATATATATATTCAATCAAAAGTAAAATATAATTTTTAACTATGCAGAAATATATTTTTATATTTTGATGATAATATTAGAGAATATACTTATAATTCAATGGAAACACATTTTTCATGTCTATTAAGAAAGGATTATATTTTATCCACAACTAATATGCTTAGCATGCTTTCAACTATTATATTGTCATATTTATAGCAATATAAAATTATAGCAAGTGATGTCTATTATACCATGATGGAATTTAAGTGCTTTCTGCAAAAATATAAATGATTTAATTTACATGTAACTTATCAATATGGCCAAAATGTTTTACTCCAAATCAGGAATGTACCTGCACAATAGGTTGTGAAACCATGGATATCACTACCATATGTACCTGGAGTATTTCAAAGCTTGAGTAAAATTTGCTCTGATACATATAGCATTAGCTTTCAGACCCTGTCTACTTTAAATCATTTGAAAATAATAACAAAGACAGACTATTCACAAAGCATGCCTCCAAGTTGTTTATAAGAAAGAATGCAACAACTCCCTGTGCAGGGATATTAACTTCAGTGAATTACATGCCAATCTCACAATTAGGGTTGCCCAGCACAGATATCTTTATAATCAGGCAAACACCAACATGGAGTCCAAGTCCATATTTTTTGGAACATGGAATCAAATATAGTTATGTTTTTGAACTACTGTAGGCTAGTATAATGTTTTTCAAGAGAAATGACAGAAAATACAAAGTTAATGAAACATGGTACATAGCCAGTAACAGGCATGTTAGTAATAAGAAAGTGACTTGCATCCCTTTGTCAAGGAAGTGGATTATATAAATTAAAACATTTACTTCTTTGCAGAGAGCATTTAAATACTACACTGATATAATAGACATCACTTACTATAATTTTATATTGCTATGAATATGATTGTATAATAGTTGAAAACATGTCAAGCATATTAGTTGTGAATAAAATATAATCTTTTCTTAATAAACACAATGAATGTGTTTACATTGAGATACAATTGATAAATAAAAAGAAATTAAAATAATAATTTTTACTTCACCCTTGATTAGTAATTAATTGAGATTGCGCTTTACACAAAAAAGTGAAGCTTGTCTAAATCTTAAAAAGTTATATGGCTTAGCGCTTTCGGAGACTTTGAGTCTCCATAATCATAGCCTACTTTTAACTGAAGTTTAACTGTGGTATATGTAAAATTTTATGCAAATTTTATAATGACCATTTTCTGGAGATTGTAAAGCACGATTCTTTCTGGTTTATTGCACAATTGTCATTTTCAATAAAACATGCCTCTTTAATTTTTCGTTTCACATCATTGCGTTCAGTGCACAGTGCCCTTGCTATAGTGGGTTCAAACATATGCCCGGTTGTTTTTTGGTGCTAGAAGAATATGGATCTGTTTTCATTGTTATTTATAGCTTTCCTGTACAAATAATGATGTTGAGCTGTTCTTGTTGTGATGTTGGCATGGGTATCCCCATAGTATGCCGCTCTACATCCATTGGTTGGGCATGAAATTTTATAAACTGCTTGGGATATTTGATCAGAAGGTATTTTGTCTTTGGTATTGTTTATCATTCTGTTTGTTGATGGTGGGGTGTGGAATCCTAGTTCAAAGGACTCAGCAAATATTTTATAATATTTTCTAGCAATTGATGGTATGTACGGAAGCATTATTCTGGGTTCATTGTTTTTGACCGTGTCAGTTTGTAATTTAGTTTGAAATTGCTTGATCTTTTTATATATAAAATGTTGTGTGAAAATCCAACCTTTTCTAGATCTTTAATATAATTTGTGAGGTTCATTTTTTGGTCAGCTTCAAATTTACACAGTCTATGATTTCTGTGCAGGAAGGAAGAGAGTCCAGCCAATTTATGAGAGTTGGGTGAGTTCGAGTTTGGATGTATAAATCCTCGAATTTCTAATGGTTTAACTGTCATAGCGTATGTAAGTTGGTGTGGATCTCTATGAACTTGAATATCTAGATAATTAACATTGTGCTGAAGGTTTTTCTGTATGCAGTTAATTGTTAAAGAGGTTTGTGTTTGTAGCTCTTTTTGAATATCCATTATTATTTGTTCTGGTGCTACTATGAATACATCATCTATATAGCATGTATATATTAAGTTTGGTTCAATTGTGTAGTACTTAGTCAGTATTTGCCTTTCAAAATGATTGAGGAAAATACTAGATATTATCCCACTCTGTCATTCATTTTAAACCATTTACCATTAAATGTGGCCACAATATTTTGATCCATCCATTTCAAAAATTCTACTATGAAATTCAGCTGCTCTAGTGGGCAATTATTATTTGTGAGTTCAGCTATAATAATGTCGATCGAGCTTTTATGGTTAATTTACCCGTATAGCTCTGTTACATCCAGTGATGCCATACTAAATTCAGGTTTGATTATGGCTTGTTTAATTTTATTAATGAATTCAAACGATGAGTTAATAGCCTGTGTGCCAAAACCTATTCTTTTGAGGAGCCATTGATTTATCATTTTTGCAATATTGACGTAATGTGCTCCGCCGAAGTCTATAATCAATCTTAACGGCGCATTAGGTTTATGTAACTTAACATTAGCGAAGATTCTTGGGGGCGTAGATGCAGATGGATATATATGAAAATATTGGGCCTTTGAAAAGGCTTTGTTGCAATTTTTGCAAAGTGTAGATGCTATAAATTTCTCCTTATTTACTTTATTATTAAAATTGGCTATTTCTTCAAATTTCAAATTGCCGATCTGATTATTAATTTTATTTAAATAATCTCCTCTGTTTATTAGAATGAATCTATTCCCTTTATCTTCTTTTATACAAGTGATACTGTTGTCCTTGAGAAACTTTTTTGTGCTTTTAATTTTAGTGCTCCATTCGCCCATGTTCCGCTTCAGTGGTTTGTGTCGGATTGCTTTTGCGAGTTTGTTGATGAACGTGTCTTTCTGGGGATTGTTCATAACATTCGCCTCAACATCCGCTATTAATTCCATCATAGGATATTGCCATTGGCTGCCTACAAACCTCGGTCCAAGTTCCAGGATGTTACACACATCAGTAGGCAGAGTTTTATTAGTGAGGTTAACGTATGCTGTTTTTCTTTCTTCAATGTTGATATTTTGTTTCCTGGCGAAAAACAAAAACTTTTGTTTAAATTTATGCGAAAGTTTAGCAGCTAAATTATCACATTTGTTAAAAATTTGCTGCGGGACTGCAATATTTTCGTTAATTCTTCACCAACATTTTGTATCTTTCTTTAAGGCTTTATTACACCCCTTTATAATCAGTTTAAGCAGAGTTTGCTGCATTTGCATTTTAATTCTGTTAAAATTGTGTATTGAATGGTTAATTTTAACTTCACAACAATTCAGGATTACTTGGAATTGCTCACATTTCTGCAAAAACTCTACTCTCTGTTGTAACGTACACATGGAAATGCCGAGGCATAATATATGTTTATACTGTACGTCTAGATTCATAATTGAAATAAAATAATAATTTTTACTTCACCCTTGATTAGTAATTAATTGAGATTGCGCTTTACACAAAAAAGTGAAGCTTGTCTAAATCTTAAAAAGTTATATGGCTTAGCGCTTTTGGAGACCTTGAGTCTCCATAATCATAGCCTACTTTTAACTGAAGTTTAGCTGTGGTATATGTAAAATTTTATGCAAATTTTATAATGACCATTTTCTGGAGATTGTAAAGCACAATTCTTTCCGGTTTATTGCACAATTGTCATTTGCAATAAAACACACCTCTTTAATTTTTCATTTCACATCATTGCATTCAATGCACAGTGCCCTTGCTATAGTGGGTTCAAATATATGGCTGGTTGTTTTTTGGTGCTAGCACAATATCATTATTTGTACAGGAAAGCTATAAATAATGAGGAAAACAGATCCATATTCTTCGAGCATCAAAAAACAACCAGCCATATGTTTGAACCTACTATAGCAAGGGCACTGTGCACTGAACGCAATGATGTGAAACGAAAAATTAAAGAGGCATGTTTTATTGCCAATGACAATTGTGCAATAAACCAGAAAGAATCATGCTTTACAATCTCCAGAAAATGGTCATTATAAAATTTGCATAAAATTTTACATATACCACAGCTAAACTTCAGTTAAAAGTAGGCTATGATTATGGAGACTCAAGGTCTCTGAAAGCGCTAAGCCATATAACTTTTTAAGATTTAGACAAGCTTCACTTTTTTGCGTAAAGAGCAATCTCAATTAATTAAAAAGAAATTAAATAAGTTTTGAATTACAGAGAATACATTTAATATCTTAATTTAGAATAGTAAGATATCACGTCCACATTTATTATATCTTTCCATTTTCACAAGACTCAGAGCGCAGCAGCAACACATATCTTTTCTTTCAGGTAGTGGCTTCCATAAGCAACCGTCAATATTAGTTGCAAATGGGCAACCTTCTATTCTTAGTTATATGAAAGATACAAAACACTCAAATCTTTCCATTTAGTAGTTGGAAAGCCTGACAAATGCTAACTATCCTTTACTAATAGTCTTTGGTAACCTGGTTGAAGCATGTTTGTTCTGCAATAAGATTGCTTTACCTAACTTTCTCCTCTTTCATTTTCCAAGTAAGATATTTGATATCTATCAGCCATAGTAAATTGATTCTGATAGTATCTGAACTATGCATGATGGTATAAAGGCCTTTCAAAAATAAAGATCTTAGTATTGAATTAGTTTTGAGACTTCCTCCCATTAGTTGTTGTTTTTTCCCAAATATTGAGAAATAGATAACATCCAATATAATCTCAGCTTCATTTGTATTAAATAATATAGAAGTGCTTTATATTATATTTTCTTACTTTCTTTTAATAATTATTTATAAAATTATACAAAAAATTTCCAAGCTCTTTTTAAAATAAAGTCATCAATATTTTTGTTATATAATTAAAATTTCAATTGTAATTTAAGAACTATCAAAGATAAAAAATTAGTCCTGATTTTTATCTACTGATAATTATTAAATGTGTACTTTGTATTGAATATATTTCAGTGATATTAGACTTTATAATAAATATCCCATAAACAAGGAATGGAAAAAAAAAAATCAATCTAGCTAAATAATGTTAAGACGTCTATTTTTATTACTTCATCAAATAAACATTTTAATTGTAACAATAAAAATATTACAGATTTGGTATGCTGAATGCTCTCTACGTATGCATGCATGATGCTAAAAAACATTCACATTTTAAAATCAAAATAGCCGTAATTAATACATTTTTAAATAGAAAATTCTGACAATTGTTTCTATATATATGTTCAGGTGTTTCAAATCTCCAGCTCAATTGATGTTTTCAAGTTTTTAGTCAGAAACATTTTTTCATAAGACAAACGGTTCTGATTTTAAAATAAGTTTTAGAGAAATTCATCATAAATCTCATCAAGTACTTAATTAATAAATAAGTAAATTGCCTCTAGCTACCATGAATTCAATATATAATTTTTTACAATAAGAAAACAGCAGTTAGAAAGTAGCTGAATTATTTATTAATAGTATTTGGAGATTATCATTTGACTAGCGCAAATCACTACTAAATAGTTAATATTTAGATTACGATCCTTAATAGCGTTTTAACTATTTACATACATGCAATTATTTTATATAATAAGGTCCAAAAATATACATAAATAATAATGTAGATCAATACTACCTGTAAGAGTCCTAGTTGACTGTTCCCATGTTCAGAGGCCAGCTCTCTGCACTTGAAGTCACTGTGCCATGAAAAACGATCTGCTCCAATATATATGTCAGTTCACACAGGTGAAACTCCCAAAAAAATCAAATGAACTCTTCTTGATCCAAATCATATTAAGGCATTCATTGTTTTTATTCCTGAAGTTGTTTGGCTCATACTCCATCTATCCGCTCAGATGATTCTTCATTTCAATGCTCCATACAAGAATATACATCATTATTTCTGACTTTAATTAATAAGTTATTTCAGTTTATCGTTTATGTTATGAAGAAAATCTAAACACAAATTCCTTTTATTGTTTTATTTCATTAACAACATATTCTACCCTCATTAATTAGACTGTTATTATTTTTTTAGAAAATAATATTTTTTCTAATCCTAAAAGTTATAAATCTTTTACTTACTATTTTAAAAGAATTAGTCTTTTAAAATTCTTTAATTTATTAAACTTATTAGATTTTCTCATTAAATTCATACCTATATATGTATGTGCATTTAAGCATGCACATACACATCATTATTTCCCTCAAGTTCAGAGATGAAGTTTTAATCTCTAAATTTACTATGAGTTATTATGATATATGGAGCTTTTTATCTTTCTTTTAGCATGCTGTTGTGAATTATGTTTCAACTCATTAGATGCATTCTCTGGAAATGTAGTTATTTGATAAATCACAATCATTATTTTTTCTCATTCTATGTTAATATCTGGCCACCAGACAAAACTAAGGGCTAGAGCTTTTGCTCTGCTGGTGTCTTGCAGACTATTATACAGCCACTTTACTATATGCTGTCTACCCTTGACTGAAATCAGGGTACAACTGCCTTTCATAATGCAGCCTTTGCATACTGACAACTGCTTCCAGGCATTCCAAAGTTCATTGTAAAGGAAACTGCGATGTTGCTTTGTCTCTAATCTGCTTCGTAATCCATTGGTAGCCATTGTCTTTGGCTGTCCAAAGAGCTACAACTTTGTTTTTATACTCATTATTTCAGTACATCTTTGTACTTCATTTCTTTATATTTCTGGTCATTATGGATCATGTCTGACTTGATTTTGTTAATTACTGGCTGCTGGAAAGGGGTTTTTCTTTCAGAGTATATTTATTTTATCCAGATTTATCTTAATTCCCTCAGAAAGTTTTTTCTGTTGGGGCTATTAATTTTTTTAGTAATTGTTATTTTTCCTCTCATTTCACTGATCCAGCCTCATTCTAATATGGGGTTATAGGGGAATGTACTACAAGTAATGGT
Source organism: Epiperipatus broadwayi (assembly GCA_028023455.1). Classification (NCBI taxonomy): domain Eukaryota; kingdom Metazoa; phylum Onychophora; class Udeonychophora; order Euonychophora; family Peripatidae; genus Epiperipatus; species Epiperipatus broadwayi. The sequence continues at coordinate 3,249,107 of JAQFVV010000142.1, read as the reverse complement.
AGTACATTAATTTTGTCCTTACTTCCATGTATTGGCACTTCAACTATGTCCTTTATTCTAATGGCATTATCATTCATATCTAACACCTTTAGATTAGTTTTTTTTAATAGGTCTTTTCCTACACTTGGAAGTAACAGTATACCAATCATGGACTGATATCAATGATACTCTACTAACACTGTTGACCTCCACTGTTATGATCTGATCACAGAGCTTTAGTTTTAACATCATTTTGTCATCATAGGTGGACATTTTTTTAATATTGGTATGCTAAATTGCCTGCCCTGATATGAACATTTATAATTATTACCTTCCTCTGGGAGTGTTAAGTTTTTCTTTATACATTTTTTCCATATGTCCTTTTTTTACCAATTATTGCAGCATCCATGTTTATAAAAACAATTGTTAGCTTTGTGGCCTTTTTCCACAGCAAAAACATATAAATGGGTTTTCGCTGTTAGTGCTATTATCATTACTCTGTGACCATTCTTTCTTTACGGTTTTACAAATGTCTGTTTGTGATTGCCATTAATCTTGAATTCAGCAAATTTTCAAGATTACTCAAGCATTAGTTCATAAGCCATCCCATAATATTTGTTGATGTAAACTATCATTAAACATACCAGTATAAAAATGTTTCAGCATAGCTTCATCTCGGAAAGATCCATAGATGCAATTTTTTGCTAGATTATAAAGAGCACTGTTGTAATCTTTTATACTTTCATCCCAACATTGGTTCCAGGCTCAGAATTGCAGTCTAGCAACATGCCTTGAAGGTTGGACTTTAAAGTGGTTTGACAAATGTTCTTTAACCTGATTGTATGTATAATCTTCAGGAGTTAAGGTTCAGTGAGCCTATTGGCTATCTCAATAACTCTTTTCCTAACATAATAATGAAGCAATCTTATACTTACCATCTTTAACTTTATTAATGAATAAGTATTTTTCTATATATTGAACATACAGGGGGCAACTACTTGCTTCACTGACATCAAATTCACTAATTGGTACTTGCATTGCCTAGACTTTTACCTAAATTTAACCATTATTTTAACTAATGGTTCAAATCAAGACTGTGACTGTGCCAATTGCTATGTCTAACTGAACTAAGAGTGCACTTCCCATAAGTACAAATCACTACTAAACAGTTAATATTTAGATAATTTAATTATGATTCTTAATAGTATTTTAACTATTTACATATATATATATAATTATTTTACATGATAAGGTCCAAAGGCATACATAAATAATAATGTAGATTAATATGACCTGTAAGAGTCCTTCCTAGCTGACTGTTCCCATGTTTGGAGGCCAGCTCTCTGCATTTGAAGTCACTGTGCCATGGGAGACGATCTGCTCCAATATATGTCAATTCACACAGGTGAAGCTCTGAGAATCAAGTGAAGTCTTCTTGATCCAATTCATACTGAGGCATTCATTGTTTTTATCCCTGAAGTTGATTGTCTCATACTCTCATCCATCTGCTCAGGTAATTCTTCATTTCAATGCTCCATAAAAGAATTTACACCGTTATCTCAGACTTTAATTAATAAGTTATTTCAGTTTATCGTTTATAGTATAAATAAAATCTAAACACAAATTCCTTTTATCGTTTTATTTCTTTAATGATATATTCTATTCTCATTAGTTAGATTGTTATTAATTTTTAGAAAATAATCATTTTCTAATCTTAAAAGTTATAAATCTTTTACTTACTATTTTAAAATAATCAATCTTTTAAAATTATTTAATTTATTAAACTTATTAGATTTTCTCATTAAGTTTATACCTCTTTATGTATGTGTATTTAAGCATACACATCACATATTAATCTAAGCCAAGCTTTTGACTTGTTGATGCTTAAAACTACTTAATTCATATCTTTATTGAATTTTAATACTTCAAATAAAATTATTGCATTGCAACTCTAGACATTCTATAATTCTAAAAACTTGTTGTTTGTCACTATAGTTGAACACACATTGCTATAGTAACAAATAAGGGTTAAAAACTAGTGGATTAAACTCAATCCATCATTTCCAGTACTCAAACGTTGCCCCAGAACAATTAATCAATAAATTCTCAGAGAAGAAATAAGTCACTAATTATAGACCACATTATTAATAATATATTTTGATTCTTTAGTGAGCTCAGGGTTACACAAAGTAATACAATTAGTATATAGCCATATAGTGCAACATAAAAAAAGTATGACTATCATTTCCTCTCTCTCTATATACTTTTATTACAGGGAAGCTGCCATTTCCGTGAGAATACTAAAATTATCACACACACACATATATAATTTCTTCAAAATACTAAAGTTTATCAGACTTCATTATAGAACATTATCTAATGTTATGTACGGAAACATTAAAATATTAGAGATGACATACTTTCAAAGCTAAAACTATTTCTTCAGGAAACAAAATTCAAATTAATGCATTCATCTAATCTGGCATCTGTCAGTCTTTCTTTTATCAAAAAGATGAAATTATAGAAGCAAAGTACTGTCAATTTTTATCAAATAAAATGAATTTGGTTTTCAAAATAAATAAATAAAATAAAAAATCATTGAAGATCAGAATACATTTACAGATAAACTTAATAAACAAAATCATATCAGAAAAATCAATTTAGGATTTTTTTTTTTTAAACTTGTTTACTTGAGCTTTAATAAATGGAAAATATTTGAAATAAATTTAAAACAGATTTCAGTTACTTAACATAGTAAGATGATAGAAAACTTTGTTATTCATAATATAACTTTAAATAGCAGATAGCAGTATTAAAATGTAAGAAAAAAACTTTAAACTATATATGTCCTCTTATCCCAGTCATTCTCATTTGATAACTAATTGTCAAATGAATTTCTTTCTTTTAAATGAGAACTAATTTTCTCCTTCTTTATTCTTTTTTATATTATTAATAACTTCCTATTTCTGATAATAATTCATTTTTTTTGCTTTTCCTTATATTTTTAATATTTTCTTTAATGTTGTTAATTGAAATTATTATTTTTTCTTATTCTTCTCTACTGCCTACTCTCAAAATCTCTACCATCTTTTTTTTATTTTTTTAATTTCTAATGCCAGCTCTCAGAATTTGAATACTCCATATTTCTGGCTATAAAATTACATTTTTTGTTGGACTCATACTGCAATTTTAATTATATTTCCTATTTCATTTTTTACATTTTTATTTACTTAGCTTCCTAAGTATTTTTGTTTCAGGAAGTCTGGTTATAACTAATCCAGGATAGATATCTGATAATGGTTGGAAAATTATTATCCAGATATTATTAGACAGAGAATAAAGATACCAGATTAATTTAAAATAGTCAAATAATTATCAAAGTAAAGACTTAAAAAATATAAAAAAGCATATGATTTTAATAAGATGAAATGGATGATATATAATTAAAGTAATAATTCTCGTGATTATCTTTGTTTTAAAAGGCAATACCAATAGATACTCACAACTAAATTTTTGGATAATTGATTTTTACTCAGACTAATAGAATTTGCAATGCATTTGTCCATTGCTTAATTATTTATTTTACATTATTTATTCATATTACATTATTTAAGATAATGATTTGAATGTTAAATATTAGTAAGATTTAATATCAAAATATTTTTCTTGTTTGACAGTGCAGTTAGTTTAGCTAGTTATCTCTACTGTAAAATAATTGAAGATGTTATGACTTTTTAATAGAAAAAAAAATATATAAACCAATAAATATTGTATAATTTTTCATTTTTTAGATAGTGTTGATTACAAGTCCATCCATCTGCAATCTAGTGTTCATTGATAAAGTCAAAGAAATGATAGTTAATGTCTATTATTATGCATAGATTTGCATAAATTATTATAGTTGAAGGCTATGAATATGGAGAAGAAATCTCTGAAAGCACTTAGCAATGAGAAATAATTATTCCAACAAAGAATATAATTTCACTATATGTGTCAAGATGGTGAAAAAAATTTGAAATTAAAATACAGATTTAAAAAATATTATTAATATCAAGATTAAATGAATAAATAAAACAATTTTCTTAATAGTAATGATGGAAACCAATTCTGTATTAATTAAAAGTTGCTTTTAGATTACATAAAAACAATATACCCAAAATAAAAGAGCATAAAAAATGTGAAAAATTGCACTAAGACATACAGAATTTATTCTATAAAATTGGCATGAGAGATAGAAAACATAATAGTGTGCATAATGAATGATGAGATTTTAATATTATATTATATAGAGGATTGTAAAGTACTAACAGAGGATGAAGAAGGTCTAGATATTGTAATAAATTGCAGAATAAAATCCACTATTTAGGTCTGAAAATAAATTTTTAAAATGTGTATATATATATTTCAACTCAGTTAAAAAATGTGTATATTTAATATTAAAAATAAATAAAATAAGAAACTGACATTGGAAAAACAAAATATTAAAAGGAATATAAAAAACAAAAATATACTTCAGCTTAGACATTCCTTTGTACAGAGTGTAATAATTTTTTAAGCAGAAACAAATATAGAAAAAACACTATGAAAAGTATATAAAATTTTATTTAGATAAAATAACTTTGAAAACATTCTGAAAAGAAAAGGCAGGGGAGACATAGAGCAATTTGACATTTGGATAAATGAAGAAAAACTTCCATGCAAAATATTTAGGTGGTTACAATATTAGAGAAATGTCATAAATAAAATTGTCAAGACAATGTAAAGAAAGCTTTAATAAACACAAATGTGAGATCTGAAACTTTCTAGGTTAGAAATAAATTATGATTCAGCAAAGAAAAATCTTAATAACTGTAAATATTCCACAAGAAGTTAATATAGATTCTTATAATTATTGAAATATTAACTATTAAATGATGTAAATATTATCATATAAAATTAAAAATATCAGAAAAAATGTTTAGCCTATTAATTGTAAATTTTTTAGTTCACATTTTAACACGTACAATTTATTAAATATTGCTCAGTAATAAATTAATATATATATACCAACTATCCAATGTTTTCATTTACTGTCTTAAATTATTTAATCATTTTCTTTAAATTTCCTCATAATATCAAGTTATTAATAAAATTTGCTATAATCATATTCGTCAAAATAAATAGTAAATAGAACTTTAAACTGTATATAGAATTTCATAAATACTTAAAAGTATTTATGCCTCTAGAGAAAATCGAAGATTAAAAATTAAAAAGAAAAGAATTCGCATGTAATTAATTATTGATATCATTTAATGTATTTAATAAAATTTTATAAATATTAGTTAACTTCGGAATAATAAAGTTTCAATACGATATATATAATTTATCCTTTCCTTTATTCTTTTTAATTATAAGTAACTTTATTCTAAATAATCTTCAAGTGTATTACTAAGTTATAAAATTAAGGGATTCTTCGAAGTAGATGCTTTAATATAATATTGCACAGTTTTTCTAGCAATGTTTTTTTTTACTGTATTATTTTAAAATTTTATATAGAATATTCAGTTTCGATATAATGTGAGAGTGTATTCATGCGCATATTACCGCTGAGTAGTCTGTAGAGCAAGTTAAAGCAAAATTATTTAAAGATATATCTGTAATAGTTTTCAAAAAATAAAAGCATTGTCAAGCATTGATGGTCGAGAGGTCAGCGACAGCTGCTTTACAAGCAGTTGTCCTGTGTTAGCAGGTTCACTTCCCGGCTGATGCTATGACACATGAGAAAAAAAAAAGCATTCTTTTTTTTTATGATTTTAGATAGAAAGTTGTTCCAAAACATATGATGCGCCCACGTGAAGTGAAAATGATCTGGAATTTGAATCTGAACCGATGAACATTTTTCAACTTAAAAAATAGGCTAAAACTTTTGCTTCAGGCAATTGCCAATAGTTAAACTGGCTGGACATCCAATTATAGATCAATTAACAATATCTAGCTACAATCAGCTAGAAGACAGTTGTCACAGTTTAACCTTGATTCTTTGCCCGCCTCTTACGAGGCTCCTCGTCGACATCTGACATCACTCTAACTCAGCCAATTTTTATACGAAAATATTCGTTAAACACGTATTGAATTCGTTTTTAAAAGTTCTGTAAGATGGTGCCATCTTCCGATTTATTTTACAAGTAAAAAATAGAAAAAAAACGCATTTAAACCTAAACAAAGAAGGAACATTATTTGTGATTGGTTCTTAGCATGCTCTCAGCCGAAAAAGACATCTGATTGGCTGGAAAGAACAAAGAAACTGCCTGATCAAAGAAAATAAAGAAAAATGCTGAGATTTTCATTTCGAATATGATTTAAATTATTATAAAAGAATATTTTGAGAAATTAAAATTATTTTCAGAGAGAATAATAAAAAAACAAAATTATTTTCGAAAAATATTGAAGATTTAAGTAAAAATATTGAAGATGTAGTAAAAAGAAATATTTACTTTTCTATAACGTAAAAGTCGATCTTTTTGTTTATATTATAGCTTTTATGTTGCCGATATTGAATATTTTAGAATAAATAAATAGCAATTTATTTTTGAAAGAACTTTAGTTCTCTTCATAACCTGAAAAATTAATAATATACTTTTTATAAACGTATCTGAGTTGAATTTAATATTATAGGCGAATATGTTTTAACAATAGGCTTTGTCTTCAGTTTGTGAGTTGGCCAATTAAAAGATTTGATTTTTATCTGATACAACCAATAATAAAATTAGCGGTTAAAAGGTTAAATGAGTGACAATGGACTCATTGTAAAAATAAAAAATACAAAAACCATATAATGCAGTAGGCTAAAATACTAGCTCAGGGAAGGTGACATATAATCTTTAGGTTTTACTTTATTTAGTTTTATAAATTTGGAATTTGATATTTTCTCCTTGACATTTATCATCCAGTGACTTAATTAAAAAGCTGTTAAATCTTTTATTTATTTTTTTACTATATATAGTACATTAAAAACATTGTAATTCATTACCAAATAATAATTTATCCTTAAATGATAATTGAGGTTATTCTAAAAGCAATATTCAGTAAAAAGAAACTATTATACAAATTAATAAAAAAAAAAAATTTTTTGGGAAATATTGTTTAAAATCAAAATTCAATATTCTTTTAGATGACGATACTGATATTAGTATTGATGTTGTTAATATTATTATATATCTCGTACAAATAACAAACAAAAATTAATAAAAGTTGAATCCACATTTTATTTAGGATTAATGCTGGAATCATACCTTAAATAGAATAAACATAGAATATATTTCCAAATAAATTCAAGATCTTTAATTTATATATACACTTGGGTCTCATTTTATGCAGTAGATAGGTTCCTCAGAAAACACGCACAAAAGAAATTGCACAAAAATAGACTTAACTTACCTTGAAAAATGGGAAATAGGTTACTGTAATTTTTGAAAATTGCATAAAAACAAATCAACAACGTAAAATTACTTTAAAATTCGCATAAAAAAAAAATAAGAAAATAAAATACGACTAATAAAAAATTCCAAATTTGAAAAAAATTGATACAAGACAAACTTTTTTTATTACCTACAGTATTTAATTTTATTCAAAACAATATATTTTTATGCATAATTTACATTTTTTTCATACATGTACAGTATTTTAATCATTATTGTGATGTGATGTGAGGTACTGTAGCTTCTCCTTAAACAAAATCAAGAGAAAATATAACTAAAACATTTTCCAATCACTGTTGATCCTTCCCATTTCGCTAAGCAATGTAAAATTGAAATTTTTGTTTCCAAAGAAATTCATTTTCTTGGGTTTTTTTTCTCTCTCCGTTAGAGTAAACTAAAAGATTAAAATAAAAATAAAAACTTAGATTTACGATAATAAAAAGATACTGACTCACCACTGTCGGGTAAAATTTAATTAAAACTAACAATTAAAAATTAAATTCTTATTTTTGTCTTTAATTTTTTAATTTTCAATTCCGTTTAAAAATCAAATTTCATTGTTTTACATCACCTTAATTTCAGATCACGTTATTACAATTAAAAATCAGATTTTAATTGTCAAATTTAATTGTGCCCACCACTGTTACTCACCTTTTAAAAATAAATTTGCAGACACTAAATGATGAAACAGATTCGAATTCGAATCTTAAGTTTCACCTTTTTCTATCATCTCTCACCCACCACCTTTATCCTACCCAAATTTAAACTTTTTGGTATCGAATTGTGTGTGTAGCGGTATTAAAAATATATAAACATTGGTCAAACTTGCCGTAAATGCACACACACTTCGATAACAAATTTAAAACAATAAATGAAAATCTTTGATAAAGTTTCAAATTTCTCTTTTATTTATATAATGTTAACAACTTATTTTAAGTTATAAACTTTCGTTTATTTATTTCTAGTTTTAAAAATCGTACTTTAAATAATTTTGAAATTCAATTTAATTTAAAGAAAAGTAAAAATAAATTATAAATTGTTTTGTACTTGAGATTTTGCAAGTCATGGTCAGTGAGAGAATTAATTAGAAAAATTCCGTAAAAGTTTTAATTGCTAAAAATGTTAAAAAGGTAAAACAAATCTAAACAATAGGAAATGTAGCTTTCTGAATTAATTAAAAATCTAAAACTCTTGCTAATGCATTGATTCTCTTCAGGGCAAATGGATTGAGATAAAATAAAATAGATGAAAATAAAAGATAAGATAAAAAAAGAGAGAGGACATTTTGGACTTTTAAACTTTTTAATTAGACTTTGTACTGTGCTCTTGCATGGTTTGGAAGTTTGAAAAATCCTGAATTAATTCATATATTATAAAATGACTGAGTAGAAAGTGCCCAGATTATTCTCCTCCAGAGATGGTCAATCAGATGCCCAAACCTCCACATGTGCCCTTCACAAACTGAATCATGAGGATCTGCTGTCCAAATAGTCGCAAGGGTACTGCTGCTATTGAAATGAACCCATAATCTGAATGTGGCGAAAGGACTGCTACTGCTTAAAGTAAACAGACAATTTGCAACTGATCATGAAACATGAAAATCTCCTTATAAAACAGATACCTGTACCCAAGGCCTTTAGAGTACTTTAAATTCTATTCATAAGCTATAGCTTACTCTACATAAATTCTACACTTATAAAATTAATTGTTAACTTATTCTGTAAATCTTTTAATAATTTAGCTTACCTAACCCTGTCTATTTCTTGGGTATGTATTTCTACTTTTATTTTTTTATTATTTAATGATAGCATGCCTATAAGATTTCTGACTGGACCTCGCCAAATTTTAAATGTAAATCCTAATTAAAATGGTTGCCATCTTGTGCGGCAAATAAATAGTAAATTTCTTTTCTATACTTATGTTGGCTGGTCAGCTCGAAAATCACTATAATTTTCTAATAAATAAATAAATGATTACATGAAATAGTGGATGCGTGTCCTGCAAATCATATGATTAATATTTACTTATGTTAGATTATTTTGTTTCAGTTCTGTATGATGTAATAACTCTAGAAATTACATAGTGATTTGATGCCTAGGTATGAAGAACTAACTAGAGTATTAACTCAATAGTATAAACATAAGATAATCAACATGGCAACAGTGCATAAAAAAGAGGCATGACTTCTCTGTTTAATAACCTCCCTATAAAATAATGTCCAAGCTATTTATTCAGCTCTTTGGAACATTAATACTCAATACTAAGAAAAACACTGCCCATGGAAATATACAAGTTACAGGGCTTCATTATCTGTACCTGCATAATCTACTAAGATAATAAAATTGCTTTCTATTCACCATAAACCCTACATACAACCATCCCTTTGGTTTCTCTTCATACTCCGAAGGTCACTACGACTTTAAAATTTCATAATAGGTTTATCAATCTACATTGCCAAAATTATCAAAGCATTTTTCTAAAACAATAAATAAAATTCATGTATAAATTCAATAATCTAGAACTATTCAACAAGAAAAGATTCATTCACTTTCAAAATTCATCAATATAAACACAGATGATTTTGTATTGATGTACTCCATCAATACTTTAAACATTTTAAAAGTAATAATAGGGTTTCTTTACTAAAGAATCATATAAATTATATTCATAGTTGAATCATATTACATTAGTAATAATTATAAATTTATTAAACGCACATTGATTACGTAAGTAATATTTACTGAGGCTATAACCTCGATAATATGCGTATAAAATACTATCGCATTTTATACGCATATTATCGAGGTTATAGCCTCAGTAAATATTAATTACATTAGTAATATAAAGTAAAAGTATGCATATTTTTTTTAAAAATCTAACTCATTTAAGTTTTATGTGTGATTAATGCATCTACACATACCCATATGTTCCTACAACAATACTATAAAATACTCCAAGCAATCTAAATAAAATAAAAATAAATACATCATGTAAAAAAATAAATAATATTTTATAAATTTTACCCATAGTGACAATTGCTAGTTGGTCACTTTTAGACATTTTCTGGTCCACATTTCATAAAATATTACATAACATTAGCATTTACTCAGCAAAAAAAAAACCTATCATACTAGAAAGATATTTATAAAAAACTTTACAGAAAATTAAATATTCTTTACGATAACTACTATGCTATGTTAGTAAATATTTTGTATGTAATTTTCCTGCCTACAGTAATATAAAAAATAATAATATTATTAGTACATAAAATAATTAAAACCATATTTACATAAAACTCCACTCCATCAAAAAGCAATTTTAAAAAAAAAGTTCTTTCTTTCTTCGGATATTTTCCATTATCAATCCTTGTAAACACGCACTTCATCAATGCACGTTGCTATGACTATCATTACCTTAACACTTGAGAACAAAACTTTTCTCCCCCGCCTTGATGTATTCACAAATGATTAAAAAAAAATATAAAATGAACAAATAAAAAGAAGTCGACTTTTAAATCTGGATTCATTCTTAAAAATAATCATTAATCTTTGCTTGAAAGTTTATAAAAATTATAGTCCTTTGTCTATATCTTTTAGAATAATGATTATTAAAGATGATATTATAATTTATAAAGTTAAAAATAATCTTCTGGAATTTTCCCAATTCTATATGATCTTGTATTGGGCTTCTGATGCATTTATAACAGCTATATTAGTTCAGGTGTATTTATATGGAAATTATGCATTTTTGTTCCAAGAAAATTGGCATTTAATAATTCACTAAAGTAGGCATAAAGCTATTATATTAGGATAATTTTAATTATCCAGGTATTTCTCTTCCAGATAATAATTTTCCAATATCGTTTTTTTTTATATTATTAAATAAATATGGTCTTTTAAATAATGAAGACTTGTCATGTAAAATATATTTGCAGTAATATTAATCTTTATTTCTCCATCATTTTGAATAAAAGTTCAGAATAAACTTCTAAAAATTATTTCCTTTAAAACATTTACTGCAATTCTTTTAAAAACTATATATTTTCAAAATATTGAGAATTAAAAATCTTTACCATATAGCTTTGCTTTTTTTAGATAAAGCTATCTTTTTTTTCACAATAAAATGCATTTACATTTAATTTCCCACAAACTTTTCTGTCTAATACTCTCCACAATGTCCGAAATATTAATTTAACCAATATTATATTTTTCTCAATTAATAATTTTAGAATATATTTTCACTTAATGTCTGTACCTCCATCCTTTCCTTTCACAGATATACAATTACTTTTGGTATGAATTCCATAGTTACTGCGAAAGCTGGTTTAAGTTTCAATACACTACTTAGCAGGGAATCTTTGTTACTTTAATAGTGCATGATTTAAACTTGATAAGCTTATAATTTTTTAATACTCTCTTCTTTAAAAATAATTCCAATTAGTACAATATCCAATACTTTAATATTTTAAAATAATAACTTATTTAGTTATAACACAAATTGACTTAAAACACCAATTTTATCACCCCAGAAAAAATGACAACATCGACTTTTTATACCAAAATTGATGATTTGAATGCCTATTTAGATCTTTATCTGGTGATCTAATTTACACACAGCCAAGATTGTACGTGCCATATGTAACATATAACTGAATATTAGTTATAATTTATAAAATGAAAAAGTGAGCTAAGCAGTGATCCTTGTAAGATGGACTGAGTAAGTGTGAAGAATGGTGAACTTTTCCCATTGAGAGTGATATGTATCTCTCTGCTGAGAAGAAAGTTGATAATTAGATATAGCAGATTAGGGAGAATGGTGATTTTCAAGAATATCAATTAGGAGGTTAATAGGGATCGAAGGATTGATTTAAACTCAGCTTGGATGTCAAGCTGAACTTCAATGAGGGCCTATCTCTTGCACTGAACTCATAACTGCTTTAAACATAACTGCAGCTTGTGTAGTGGATGAGCATTTTTAGCAAACTGGATGTTTGAGATTACAGAAAGTATGTGTGGTTCAATTTTGATCTTTAATCACTCTCTCCAGCATTTAAATTTCTAATAGGCTCAAAGAAATTGGCCAGAAGTTGCTAAGAGTGAAAATGTGGTTTGGTTTTTTTAAAGAATAGTAAGATGGCAATAAGATAAGATCTTTAATGTCATATATTCTTTGAGATAAGTAACTAACAAGATCTTGAAAATATAGAGTGGTGAACTGGCTAAGATAAATAAAGACAAAGGTAGGTATTCCATTGGTTCTAGGTAGGAAGAGTTGTGAATGGTGGCAAGATAGCAAAATATGGTCTGAAATGGTGTGTCAGTTTCTGGTGGTCCAAAGAGTCAGAGTGGTGGCTTGAAGGTATTATATGCTTGTAATTTCTGTTGAAATAAAGATTTATGGGGTATATCATGTCCTGTTCATGTGCCATTTTTGGTCTGTACTGCCATGGGGTACTTTTAAGGTGGATGGGTGGTCAAGGCCCATCATATATATCTCCTAGTCCACATGTACTGCTGATCAAGAAAATTTGTTTTTTTTTTTTGGAGGCAAGATATTCTTTAACCTGTGGTGAAAGGCTTGCGTGAGTTTAAATATTTGGTGATGTTTGTGATGAGTGAGTTTAGCCACAATAAAATGTGCATGTAACTTATCAGCTAATGCTAAGAGATGAGAAGATGAGGAGGGGGGAAGATATGTGAAATGTTGAATGTTAAATGATAAAACATTAATGAAAGCTATGTATTTTTAAACTGAATCTGTAGCTACATGTTCTAGCTTGCACAGCATAATGTAAGTTTTAGAAAACAAAAACTCAGTCATGGCTGAAGGGAGAAGGACATGGATGGTTTTATTAAGATAAATTGAAATGATGTATAAGTCATTGATGTTAAGAGTGAAAGTTTGTGCAGAATGATTAGAGAATAGAATAGGATTCAATTTGAGCTCAATCAAGTGATGCAACATGGGGGAGAACACAGAGATCTATGAGCATAGCATATCACTGATTATAAAATGTTACTGAATCAGGTGTTAAAAAGCACTGAGCACTCATAAATGGGAAGACTATGAGGTAAAACCATTTTGAAGTAAAAGTAATGTAATCCATATTAAAATCCCAGCAAATTTATTGTCAGAATGATACAAGTGATTATGGTGAGACAGGGAGGGGTATAGATAAAGACTATGTTTATTAATGTGATATGATGATAAAATGTAATAATTAAGAGGTATGAATTAATGTATAGGATTTTGAATATTGGAAAGACATTGAGAGGTGATAATAAGAACTGTGACTGGTAATGAAATATCAAAACCCATGACTATTGATGTAAGTAGCAGAGTCAATCTGAAATCCCCCATATATTTTAGTTTCAAATAATATGAGAACATGATATTGTATACTAGTTAACTATTTCTTTAACTGGAATAGCTTTGATGACAAGTTAAGCCCTTGAACATTAAGTGCTGCTATTTTCAGTATTATATATGTTTGGTGTTAGAATCATAATAATAAAACCTATTTAATCATGAAATAGATGTTGATAGTATGCAGTGTTTTATGTTAATTAGTAGAAGTAAGAAGGGACTTGTTAATTCCACAGAGGTGTGACAATTATTTTAAAATAAGCAAATACTGGTATCAATGACCTTTGATTCTTGTTGTGGTGAGCATTTTTTGGATGTCTTGAGGTTTTTTTCTTCATTGAAGATGGGGGCTTGAGATGGCGGTATAGATAAATGGCATGGAGATATTGCTTCCATAATTTGCATAAATGTTTTATTTACTATGGTATGAGTGCTTTGTGGTGAATCTAAAAGGTCAATAATTGCAAAAGATGGGAGCTCAGGTATTTTGGAGTTGTTTTTCACTACTGAGTTAGAAAAAGAGATAAGTTGATTGGGCTCTGTATCTGAGACTGGTTGTATAAAAGAAGTGAAGGGTAAGTGAAACTCTTGTTGAGATTGGATGAGGAGCTCAATGATGTGGTTGAAGTTAACATGATTTCTAGAGGTGACTGGAAAGTTCCATGATTGCTTGAATCTGGTGTGGTTGGGAGTTTAGTTGAATTGTAGATAGATGCTGTGCAGATGGCAATGGTGGAGGTTGTTGTATTATATCACTAGATGACTCCATTGTCCACAAAAATAACACTGCAGTTTTAATCCCTGGATGTATAATGACAGTGTGGTTTCTTGGTCTAGGATTTGTGTTGAAATTTGTATTAGGATCAATGTCTGAGTAAATCTGCATTTGAAAATTCATAGCAATGGGTATAAGAGTATTTTTTAAGTAAATGGACTGAAAGAATGTAACTTTGTCAAATTGTTGCATCATTCTTTGGAAGTCCTAAGGAACATATCTGAAATACATGTTCTTTAGTACTGATATGATATAGCTCTATTCTATCATTTTTGATCAACTGTAATTAAGATAAAGTTACCAAAGGTTTTAATTTGAGTTTAAAATCGGTCTTTTTAAGCAGTTTAATAAAATTCAATAGCTATATATCTTAGATTTAGATCAGCTGCAATATGGTTAATTGTATCCCACGGTAATTGTCCAGGGAATTTATAAAGTGAGATATTAGAGACTGTTGTTGATAAGACCAGAGAACTGGGAAATTTTTTTAAAAATATCATATACAATCCTCCCAAAATACTGTTATTAAATTTCTCACTGATTATTGCTAGAGAATCATTGGCCCAGATAGTAGCAGGGGAAGTTTGTTTTCTTGGGTTTTGAGGTCTAATCGTTTGAGGTCATTGAGAGTAATTTTTCTGAAAAGTGAAGCTGATTTGGTAGAGATTGAAGGGTTTTTAAGAGTATTATTATTTATTGATCATTTTTTATAACTTTTTCATAAGTTTGGATAGAATTTTGTAATTCTGTATAGCACAATAAACATCACATGACCACCACTTCTTATGCTTGGGTGTGGCAATACATATAGTGAGTTTTGTCTGTATAGAAAATAATAGATGTTGAAATCTTGTTAATTGATATTCTGTTCATTGAATTGCTATCATTGCAGTATTTGCATAAGCTTAGTTGATCTTTGAACTGTAATTCTTTGTTGGAAATATTTTTTTCATACATTTGGTCATATGATAGCTTTGTCTGGGATAGCTTTGTTTGGTCTTGTAATGACTTTATTGCCATAGTGATTTTAAAGTAATCATTTTAAAAAATTTGATTTTAATACAATTTTATAATAAAACATATTTATAAAACTGAACAAAGATTATATGCTAATTAGATAAAGTTTTTACCTTGTCATAAGTTACATTTGAAAACATGAGGTCTTAGGTACAAATTGATTCATTACATATGTAATAAAGATTTATAATCCTGATTATGGTAGGAAAGAAAACATGATTTACATTAATTAAAAAGAAAATAATTATTACATAACAAAAAACATTTATCAAATCAAGTTTATATAGAATTTTTAAATGTAATATTGGAAAAAAAAGTGCAAATGCTTGATAATATGATTGTAAACATATGGACGAGAGGTTAAAAGTAGTGTTAGATTGTCATGTGATCCCATAAACATTGGGCTCATTTGATGATGTACTATAGTTTTCACAACTAAGTCTTAATGATCATTTCTTATATAAGTTCCACGTGAAAAAAAAAAGGAAAAATACTAATCAGCAGGAATTGCATCTTGGGAAGATGGAAAAATAGTTCAGCATGAATTGCATCCTGGGAAAATAAAAAAAACAATAGTATGCATGAATTGTATCTTGGAAAAACAGAAAAATATTAGTCAGCATGAAGTGCATTCTGGGAAAATACTAGTTCGGAATGGATTGTATCTTTGGGAAAATGAAAAAAAAAAAGCATGAATTGCATTTTGGCAAAACGCAAAGACACTAATAAGCACAGACTACATTCTGGGATCATGGAAAACTACCATTCACACATATCTTTGGGAAAATGAAAAAAAAAAGCATGAATTGCCTTTTGGAAAAATGCAAAGACACTAATAAGCACAGACTACATTCTGGGATCATGGAAAACTACCATTCATACATCTGTGGTCATATGTATCAGTTGTATGAGAAAAATTGGATAGCTGAAGGGAGCTTGAACGTCTGGGTTCAAATCTCCTATAATTACATCAAAATTCCAGGGATATAAAGTATACCTGTATTTAAATATTAAATAATACATTAAGTAAATATATGTTACTAATACCAATCAGTCAGAATATTAATTCTATTATTTTAAATTTTTTATCTAACAGCATTATTTGATTCATCACATCAAATTTTGTTTGCAGTTAAAAATAAAGTAATTACATCTAATAGTACATCTATTATTATATTAGTTTTAAATGGCTTGATCTGTTTAGCATTTAAAAAACACTTGTTGGAATACTATTGGAAAACATTTCCAATTATAGTAATGTCTATAATATTCAGTGAACTCAAGCTTCATGATATTAACTGTCTGAGATCATCTAAAGCAGTGAATATAATGCTTCTATCTTTCAATATAGTTAAAAAATGATATTGATATGGATGATAACATTGGTGATTATATCGATAATGCTTAATATAGGAGATGATAATGATGAAATTAAAAATGGCAAAGATATAATAATGGTGATAATAATATTAGACATAAAAATGTTTATAATTCTAATGAAATCATAAAATATGAGAATGTTTATTTATTTATCATCAGTTGTTCAGAAAAGTAAATAATAGTAAAACATCAGTTTAATCAATTGCCCCCCCCCCCCCAACTTACTTTGTAATTGATCCCAGGAACCATTGGAATTTGGATGACTCTCAGAGCATCTTTTTGGAAATAATAAACATTTAAAAATAAAAATGAAAGCAGTAGTAATAATATTTCTTATCATTATTTTAAATAAGACTTACCAAGTTTGCTTGTAATAAAAATATCACTTCTTTGTAATTTATACTTAGGAAGCAGTGTTTTTAAAGATGAACCTATCTCAGATTCATTTCGATAGACGGCAGCAGTATCTATAATAGCAAAGAAAAAAAACATTAAATTTTTTCATCCAAATATATTATTTTATTAATTAGATAATCATAAATTCTAAAATAATTAATTATCAATATAAATAAAAAATTCACGTTCATTTTTTATATTTAATATTTAAATACAAGTATACTGAATTAGAAAGGATTTGAACTCAGACTTTCAAGCTTCCTACTGCTATCCATTCTATCTTATACAATCGATATATGTATCTAAAAATTGTTTAACGTAGAAGTAAATGTGATAACATTTAATCGCTATTGGTTGTTTTTTGAAATAAATATTTACTATCAACACAACAGCCCTTGGCTCTGAAAATTAATATTAACATGAGTATTTTCCATCTTTTTATTTTAGCACCATCTCATATAATTTTGAAAAATCAATGGTTACATGATGTTATTGCAATTTAATTTTCATTCCTAATCCAATTGGCAAATTGCAAAACAATGAATTTAGGCATCTGGCAGCTATCTTTAATTTATATTACTATCACATTTTTAATTTGAAATTAAAAAAACTTTAAGGTTTAAAATCCAAGCCAACCTGCTTGGATAATTGTATTAGATCTGACATGATAATAGAACTGAGGCTACTAAAATAACTACTGATATGGTATCGGATCTATGTAAGTATACAAATAGACTGACTTCTCAAAGCTTTAGAATTTTTTGAATTTTAAAAGCTTAAAAGTAATTTAAAAGGATTATCAAATGCCTAAGTTTCATCAGTGAATCTCAAGTCCTTATTGATAAAGAAACTGATATTAGAATGGAAATAAAATTGCATTAATAACTACTGATTGTTTAAATTTACAATAAATGGAATTAGAGCAAAAAAAGAAAAAAAAGTTCTTGTTAAAACAAATATTTATAATAAAATCAATAAGATACACACAATAATGAAATTTACATAAAGTTATTATATGTGATTAAACACTTCAAACAGCAAACAAATTAAAAGATGAACATATAAAAATTAAAACAAAGGTTTTCAAGTAACAGTGTTACATACAGTTTTTAAAAGCAATGATATTAGGATTTGAATAAAAATATAGCAATAAAATATTTGCATTAGTAAACAAATGTACTTGAGCAATGCATTATAGATATATATCACAGTATTACTCCAAGTAAAAAAAAAAAAAAGACTTTACTTCTAATCTCTTTGTAAATATTTTGAAACAAGAAATATTTATACATTGCTTCATACTATGCTGTTTCTCAGAATAATAGTTTTTGGATTTCAAAGCTAAAAATTCATGGATCAAAGTTTAACATGTCATTTTTTGTTCTCTGATGTTAAATAATCTAAGGTGCCTAGAATTTTATTACTTTTATTTTATTGTCAACCATTATGAGTTTAATTAGTCACTTCTAGTACTTGAATGTCATATGATCTGAAGGATGAACAATTTGATTATTTTTATTTTATGGTCAATCATTCCAAGCATTAAAATGATAAACAATTGTTGAGTTCATTGCTGCGATTGTTTTTATTCTCATATTTTATATAAAAAAATTTAAAAATAAATCTTTTTTTTTTTTAAAAAAAAAAAGAATATGTAAAAAAAAAAAATACTATATGGACCTCTGCTCTTAAAGTAAATCATAAAACTTTGGGTACACCAAAACATTGATAATTTTTTTTTTGTTTCAAAATGAATAAATATTATTTTGCAATAATTTTATGTGAAAGACTTACTATATTATTTCTTCTTTTATAATTGTTTAACATACAAAAACAATATAGATGCCTTGCTAATGATTCATTAATTTTACTACAATATGTATATAAATATCTTACTACATGTCCTGTGTGGTTTAAAGCAATGATAAAATAATAGACTCAGAACTAAAAGACCCAGAATCATTTCTTGCTGAGTAGTGCAAATTAAACAAAGAACTTGGTCCAGACTAAGTAAATGTATTAGTATATTCTCAGCTTGCCACTAAGTTTCTCAATTGTTATAAAATTTTCTGGAGCAAATAATTATAGGATTTTTATATATCATAAAAATGTCTGGCTCCCAAAAGCTGATCCCTTTCACTCCTGAATAGAAATCTCCTTCCCTGGAGAGTGATTTGAGGCTGAGTGGTCTGCATCCCTTTGAGATGACTCACTTTGCTCTGCATGATTATTGCCCAGATCCTGAGTTGTTATGGAAGTAACCTCCAATATGAAGGGTCAACTTGGTCATGCGGAGCATGGACAAAGGATTAGACCTATTGATGAACTATATGAGACATGCAAGCATGGTCATCTATATCAACAAGATACTATTCTGGACTTGTTCCTCACTGATATGCTTCATATTAGTCCTTTTAGCTGGTGTCAAACAAGATATCAATATTGAGCTTTCATCCCCCTGATTATCATGTAATATATTCTATGTTTAACTATTATCATATATTGTAACCAAATTTCTGAATAAAATTTCTATATTTTATAAAAATAAAATAAAAAATGTTTATTTTTATTAGAGTACCATCAGCTTAAATTATACACCATTAAAATTTATTTTCATAATGGCTCTGATTATTCTTTACTATCATAAAGGCTTTAGTATTTCAATCACAATTTTGAAGTTTATAAAGATACTATTGGTAAGTCTTAAGAATGTATAGGCCTTTCCTTTATGGCATTTAGGATGCAGTGAAAATTTGCAAAAGGACTGTTGTGGTTCATTTATATAAGAATAGTAGTTAAATGTCATATTAATAATTTCATCAAATGCCCATTTCATGTTTCATTATGAATATAAATTATATTTCCCTAAACTTTGCAACAAGTCGTTATATATATATGTATGTCTATTATCAGCTCATGGTTTGAAAGAAGTATGTTAAATTGTACTTCTGTAAGTAGATTTGTTTGTGTCAGATGCATAATGACCAGTAAAAATCTGAAAATTAACATTAAACTTACAACAATGGATTTAAGGAATATTCTGTATAATAATATATATGTATAGAATCATTAAAAATGACTAAAAAAAAGTTTAAAACGGATAATAAAGTCTAAAATTAAGTTATTAAAAAAAACAAAAACCATTTCTGACAGATAAGAAATTATAACTAAAAATTAAATTACAAATAAAATTTAATAAAAGAGGAGGAGGAATTGGAATAAAAGAATTGCAATATTAAATGTAAATATTTAAAAAAAAAATTAAATAGTGAACTGACAGATAAAAAATGCATGTATAAATATACAAATTTACAATACAAACTGTTTGGCTAAGCGCTTGAGAGGTTTGCACTCTCTCAGTTTAATTTCAATACAAACTTAGATGTTTTCATGGTATGCGATAGTTAACTAGTTAAATATTGCCGAAAAATAAAAGGATATGGATAAATTCAGTCAGAAAAAAATTGCTTCTGTTTAAACTAGTTGAAGAAATGCTGTAATGTTTGCATATATATATATATAAAACGCGTATATTTTGTTATTAGGTAAATTTCCATTAAACAATATAATTAAAAGATCTTTTACAATGTTTAATGGGTAGGAAGATGATAACAATGAAAACCTCATTTGAGAGAATTATTATTTATGAAATATGAGTGGATAACACATTTCACTTATATAGTGAATCCAATTTAGTAATAAACAAAATAATCAGCAGCTGAATTATTTATAAAATTATAGCAATCAACTCCATTAGATACCATATGAAAATAAAATTAAAAATTATTAATTGCTAATTCATGGGTTAAATAGGATTCCAACGTTCATGGTATTATATCTCAAATGTGATTTATAGATATCAATAAAATATATAAATAGTTATATCTCAAATTATAAATAGTATTATAAATAGTATTATATCTCAAATTATAAATAGTTATTTGTGAATATTTAAGCCAATATTTCACCTTTACAAAATATTGAGGTTGTCTACTAAAAATAATAGATTAGAAATGATAAATATTAAGTCTTTTAACCAATTTGTTAATATTAAGACCTATGAAAAACTTGCATCAATTCTCTCTTTGACATTACCTTTTCTAATGACCAATGCATTGATCTGTAAGAATGGTAAAATATTATTTACTTTCCTAAAATTGCAGATATGTATCATTTTAAATATCTCCACTGTGATGAATTTTATTTTTAAAAAATGTATCATTACAGAAGGCATTGTTTGCAATTGGCATCAAAATTCTGTGTGGCATTGTCTAACAGTGTCACATATAAATATGATTTATATACACATAGCACTGCACTTTGATGTAGACTGTAAACTATGTGATTTGAATAAAAAAAACTTTTTAAATGTTATTAATTTATCTACTTATTTCATAAGATCAACTACTCATTCTTTCATTAAATTAAGCTTCCTAGCAAAAGTCTAAAGAAAAACCAAGACCTGCCTTATTGCTCCTATGAATCACATGACTACCAACGTGCATAAACATTTTTCAAAACAAACATACCCAATTCATTGTATCAGTTTTATGAATATCAGTTGAAAGGATTTAATATACTTGATAAAATGCTTACAATGGACAAACATGTTGTAAGGATTGTACAATTTTTCATAACAATCCTTTACTAAGAAAAATCTTCTAACCTATTAAAATAGGATCCACTGAAAAAATATTGTTTTTTATCTCTACATTATATTCAGAACAGTATATTACTACATTAATTGTGGGATCATAATTACATAAAATTGGTGGCTACATTGACAAGTTTTTCCATCTTCAAAGATATACATAGTTGGAAAGATAGGGTAGCAAATGGTCCATGAACCATAACCTAGTTCTTTTACTTCAGATGTTCAAACTTATAAATTCCTCAGCAATAAACCATTTGATTATATTTTTATTGGACTACTACATATATAATCAATAAATTATTAATAAGAATCTGGAGGAATCTTCACAGATAAACCCTTACACTATTAGTGAAAAATCTCAAACAATTTGTGCCTAGTTAAATTAAAGCCCACACATAAAAAAATTTATCAGAAAAAGAAGTTAGTATATTGATTTGAATTATAAAATGACATAAATAGTGTTATAAAAAATTTACATATCTCAAATTCAAAAAGATTGTAAACATAATAGAATATTATAAAGTCTCCTAGACACATATGAATATATAGAAATCTTAATGTACAAGACTTTTTAGTTGATATTTTTCTATGGAAACAAATGCATAAGAATGCATAGCATTAAATAATATGTTGTAAATACTACATTTATGGTTTGGTAATTGAACTGATTATTTGCATAAAAATTCTACTACTATCCTGAACAATATAAATAAATATATATGGTAATTATAAATTTACAATGCATTTAAAATAAAAACTTATACTCTGCTGATCCATTGAGTGTTTGTCAAACTAATATTGTGATATTCAGATTAAAACAATTTACTTCATATTACTTAATGATAAAAGTAGAGATAATATATATGATTTTATAAATTTTTTGTTTGACATAGTTTATCAGTGTGTTTATACACTGTTTTTGCTAATGTTGTATATAAAACTAATTACTTTTATTATATTGCTGGAGGTACTACCATTAAAAATATATAAGAATTTAACTGCCAATAAGCTTATCTCTTAACAAAAAATTACAATATCTGATTACCCACTGACATACCCTGCATATTGAAAATAATAGAAATATTACATTTAATGCTATAGCTATTATAAAGCAAATCATGGTAATACATGTGGGTCCCTGAGTCTTAAGTATTTTTTGATTGTAGATCATTAAATTAAAGAATGACAATAAAAATATTAAGATATACATTATAAATATAAAAAAAAAGAGTCCCTTTTTGAGATTTTGATAGAGGACCAAAAAGTCTAGTTGTATCACTGATTACTGTTATTGAATTGATCTCATAAAAGTATCTAAAAATCGGAAGTCTATTTTAGCTTCCCATTTTATATGCTTATGCATGTTATATGCAAGGTATGGAATGCTACCTAAAATTATTAATAGACTAATCAAAATATAAACATTGTGTATAAAGGGACTCCTTATGTATAAAGTAGACTAAGCTATTTAAAAATGATTCATTTGATCAGGTACATTATGTCATCATAATTAAAGCAAGTAATAAATGTAGATTAGTTATTAATTATTGAAGGCGGATGAGTCATGAAAGCAAAGTACACTTATTTTAAATTAGGTAGTGTCTTTATTTCATTATCATTAGTTATTTGACAAAAGGCATATCCCATATATTATATTCTCTTCCTCTACTTATTACATATCTATAATTATTTCTTATTTTAAAATCAATAATCTTCTTTATTTTCTTTTATCTTTTTCTCCTAATTTTTATAATAACTTCCTACAAATTTTTCATAATCCCTCTACTTCTAAGTTTCTTTTTCTCTTTACAATTTTCACAAATAAATCCATTTTCAATTATCTGCTCAATACTTCTAGATTTCTCATTTTTCCAATTTATCTTTTTCATTGTTTTCTATATATTTTTTCTCTTTTCTTTATTTAATTATCCTATTAAAACTATAGGCCATACAAAATATTAAATAAACAACTTCATTAATTTAATTTTCAAAGATCCACAAAACAACCTTCTACCCTTAGACTATTTAGCTAATGCAATTTCACTGATTTTTGTTTTTCTATCACTACAACTATTATCTGACTATCTAAATATTTAAAAGCATCATTTTCTTTATATTTTTTGTCCAATCATTTTACTTAATATTTATTTATATAAAAAGAATAAATATGACATTTTGGTGACAAAACAAATTTATATATGTTTTCATAAGGCCCATAATGATAATTTGTCAATGTAACATTGATGTAATTTAAATTTTATTTTTAAATATATGTATTATGAATTTACATAAATACTTTCACGTAAATATATTTCTTAATGAACATCATATCATTAAAATAAAAGAGTAATTAAATGAGAAATATTGTACTTCAATGCCCTTCAGCATTTACTCAAAAGATAAAATGATAAACTTTGGAAGCTCAAAATTCATGGATCTTGGCCACATATTACTTCTGGTGTATAAATAACTTTGAATTCTTGAGCAATAAATCACTTGATTATTATTATATTTTTTGTACTGAATTCTGATACATTTTGTTACTCAATACAGTTCTATGAATAGTAAATACTTCAAAAAGAATTGCAAGCAATATTTAAAAAAAAATACTTTAAAAATTTCTTTAAATTTTTAAGATAACATGTCCCTTGCACCAGGCTATCAGCCTTGTATTTTATTTCTAATTACCACTATCAATCATTATATATAATTAAAAAATATGTAAGAACTTATCAATAACTATAAATTTTCATAAATTTTACAAACATTAAATGTCAAAATTTAGCAAAGAATTTGCCCTTGAATAATATATACGTTAATAATAAAATCAAATGCAAATACAGATGTTTTATTAGATAACTCATAATTCTATATTTTATTATTTAAGCTTTTAAACAAACATTAATATATATAAAAGATGTACTCTGATTACCAATTAAAATTTTATTTTCATAAACCTTCAAAGATTTTGTTTATTTTAAATTAAAAAAAGATTTATTCTATATTTTATAATAATACCATTTAAATCTTTTTCCCCCAAGTTAATGAGTTTTTATTCTTCTTTTTAAAGTGTTAATATTTGAGAAGCAATCCAAAAAGCAAAATTGTAGCTTAATTTCGCTACAAGTTATGTCTCAAGTAAATCAAAGTTTATGAGAACTAAACAAGCTTTTGAGACAGCAATTTTGTAATTAAAACTTCAAAATGTGACTGGATTAACATGTTAAAATAATACGTAGTAGTCTTAAACTTTATGTGTCAATTATGTAATTAATCAGATGGCGATTTATAGAAACACTAGATATCTCATGATCTACCATTAATGCTTTAAATATTTTCAAGCTAGTGATACACATACTGGTATATATATATGATTATAAGATTGTTACATTTCATTTTCCATTGTCAAACTTCTTCCACTCACAACTTTGATGCCATCCATTTCAGATAAATACAATAATGATTACTCTTCATATAATAAAGATACATATGAGAGATAGTGACTTGGGCCAACTGATGAGTGTTGGTTCAGCACGAAATGCATCTGGGGGGGGTCGTTTGTCTTTTATTATATCTTTATTTACGTGAATTTGAAAAGAAAGGGGAAGTATGGAAGTGTTTATTATATATATATAATGATTGTAAGACTGATGTGAATGACCAATATATTGAAGCTGAAGCAATCTAACAGTAAAACAATTAACTCAAAAGCATAGGAAAGCTTTAATATGATTTGATGTGAAGTAGAAAGATAAAGGACTTTATTATTGCATCGTATTTATCATTTTGTAGATAATCCCTTATTATTCTGTAAATAAACTTCCTAATGTACTTTGTAATCTTTTAATTCTATTTCATTATTTTTTCATTTCTAACAACATTAAACAGACAGATTTTCAATTTTAAACTATTTACTTTTTAAATATACATGCATCAATGCAATATCCATAAATCTTCACTTTCATAAATTTATAAAGTAACCCTATCATCATGATAAGTAGATTGCAAGTATGTAGAACTATGTTAATTGTACTCCAAGTACTAAGATAACTGAAATATAACTAATTCCCTTCTAAAGGAGCTTTGGGTATTCTGATTTCTTGGTTTAATCACAATTATTTTGTAACAATAATATTCAATAATCATGCAGGTGTTCTAAGAAAAACACATATCAATATAATATATATTTCAATTTTATTAAATCCAATATGGTTTGTTCATATTTACCTTATCTAACTCTAATAATACTGAAACAGTCAGATCTGTCTATCCTTCTGTTTCACCTACTATATACTATAGAAGTATTTTTATGTATACCTATACTAAATCCTCATATATTATGCTAATTTTAAATCTATTTATACTAGTTGTCTATGTGTGTGAATATTTTAGCATACAGTGTAGAAAATGTATGTATTATGTAAAAATCAGTAAATACGTATAAATTTCTAGTAGAAATAAATGAAAAAATGCTATATATGTGTCACAAGAAACTACATATATGCAGGGAAGAATAATGTTAATAGAATCAAAACATTAGAGAATTTCTTTATTTAGAATATTTATTCTAAAATTAATATTTGAAATTATAATATTTCTGCATATATCGTTAAATTATATAATTGTGTTACATATATAATGAAATGTTTTTCCAACTTTAGATTTGTTTTTCTAGAAAAAGATGATTTCATAAAATTAATCCTTCTCACTGTATTCTGACCTATTTAAAATTTTAAGAGTAAAAATAGATTTTAAAACCAAGTATGAATAAATTAACCTGGTCAAGCTTGGAAAATTCATCTGTAAAAAAAAAAAATCAATAACAGCAGGTATCCCAAATTTCCAAGAATACAGCAAGGTAATTAGAAAAACAGATCTGAAACTACTAAGACAGGGGAGAGGAGGGTATGCTAGTATATAAGCTCAGTGCAGCCATCTTTGAAATATTTGAACACTCAGTCAATTCATTTGGACATGTTATAGCTTTTCAACTTTTAAGTATTTTGTAAAAATGATGATGAGGTAGAAGGCAATTCCCTTGCTTTCTGGACTCCATGATAGTCTACAGGATGTGGAGAGAGGTGAACTAGAAGCCGATGCCACTTAAAGAAACCCTCAAGATGAAGCCAACTTGCCACAGCAAGGAAAAGATAGCAGTAACAAATCTCCATCCATCTAAAGTTAACTTTTAAACTAACCTTCATTATTCCTAAAAGCTTGCTAAATTTATTATTTATGGCCGATAATTTAATGTATTCTAAACTTCCAAGTTAACTGTAACTTTTATTTTCTTTCATTTAAATCATAAATCTTGCCTGATTGATTTAATTTTAACTTATTTTATTCTGATCTATTAAAAATGATTTAGTTTTAACTTGCTTTAATTAATTGATTCTAACTGAGCGATTCTAAATGATTTATTTTAAATGATAATTATGTTTCCAACATAATTTACATATTTAGCCTAATAATAATATTTGCTTTTGTTAATAATATTCATAAATGAACTAAAGTTATATCAAACTGAATCAATCTAATTTAAGCTAATTGTGTTTCAATTCTCTTTTTAAATTAAGCAAATAAAGCCAAATTTCAGATTTCACTTACATGAAATCTTATATTAAATTTATGTTTCTTTTAGTTAAATCTATGCCAATTTTATTTTATTTTCAGTTATGTATTTGTTTATCTACATTGTTCAGAATGGAGTTTTTACTCTTAGTTAAATGATTAGTGAGAAGCAATTAGATATTTTCACACATATGTAATTTTGCATATTAACACACAAACAAAACTCCCTTCTGAAATGGATAAAATAAGCCTTATTTAAGAGATATAATTAAAAGCTTATAAATGCTTTAAGATAGATTTGCTTTAAATGAAATATTTAATTAATATTTAGTTGAAGTGATGAAATACAGCATAAAGCTAGAACTTAGTATTATAATTATCCAAAATATGCTATAATCCTCCCTAGAATTATAAATGCCTATATAGATAGCTTAGCAAATTAGATTCATAAGCTTTCCGTAATAGCATAGTTATAGATGCTATATTATGAACTGATCTACAATAGTTTCATAAAAGAAAATTATTGTTTAGATTCCTATTGTATTATATAATGATGTAGTCAGTGGGGTGAATGTGTCCTTAGGAAACACTTAGGCATACATACTTGTTGCTGTATATCATTCCTATGGGCATAGATTTTAAGGGCCACCCTATTACTCTTAGTTCAGACAACTATCTTTTTCAGATGGGCATAGGTTAAGGGCAAACCCATTCTGCATATTTAGATCTGGAGCATGAGGATCCAGAAAATTAAACTAGTTGTTCAATCACCTGGACTAAAAGGTCTCTTTTTCACAGCAATGGGTATGGTATTAAGGGAACCGGTACTAAGTACGAACCCTGTGATAAAGCGCACATTTGAGATGCATGGATTCAGATTGTATATTTTCTATATGCTGTGGTATCTGAAATCTGACTGCCACTCATCAGTTCATCCCACCATATAATTATACATTTCAGCATTGATCTGAAACAGAATCTGATTTTATAGGTATATAAGCTATATAGAGAATATGTTAAATAATATGTGTTTAATAAAATATTTTTTATAAATGATAATAATCACTTCTGCTAGTCCTAAAGCAAATATAAATCCATAAATATAGCAGAAACTAGGCATAGATTATCATGAGCAAATTAAACTAAAGTTTAATGTAGTAATAAGTATCATGAAAATATAACTTAAAATATTGCAAACCTTCATCACTTGCAAGATATATATATATATATATATATATATATATCTTGCAAGTATTTATATATATTTATATATACTTATATATATATATATATATATCAAAGTAAATTAAATAATTTGTAATCAGAAAACTAAGATTACCTGTGAGTGATTTGAAATGCTCTACATATATAAACCATAACTTCTTGTAATCCATAAAATCATCACCTGCAAGTGAATTAAAATTCCAAATATTACTATATTGTAATTTTTAAAATCATCACCTGTGAGTGAGACAATCCATAAAATTCCATTGTAATTATTATTTTGTTTAGTAATTTTATTATTTAAATTTTAGCTTTCATTAAATTAATTTAAATATTAACTTTTGCTTAGTGTCTCAATTCTGCTCATTATTGATTAAATTAGTTATTAAGAATCACAATCCATATTTAATAATTATGCTTATGCTACACCTATATATGTATATGGCTATACTGTTAAACATGTCCATTGCCTATAGTCTCATGTTTACTGCAGGCATGCGATTAAAGAAAATACTGTTGTGACCTCATATATGTTATCCGTAAGATAGTAAATCTTTGAGCATTGGTAAAGGAATTGAGGTGAGATTGGACATGGGGTCTCAACAACCTCATTTCGATCAGCCTTGGGATGATTTACTAAAGCTCTGGATTTTGTTGTGCGAATGTACAAATTTGACTATTACAATACTTTGCATGCTAGAGTACTTTTTCACTCTAATTTTATATTTTTAATTATAAATATACTTATATTTAACAATATCTTATTAATAATCTAATATTTATCTAATCTGAATTGCTTTAACTACAGTAAATTTTAACTAAGGGATACATATATCCATACATAATGCATATATGGACCAGGGATGAAGCATCCATGTATTGAACAGAATGAATGCTTCCATAAAAAAATTCACTAAAACTTTCAAAAGCTTTAATTAAAATTCAATTTAAAAAATTCACTTTCAATTTTTTTACCAACAATTGAATTGTTTTTATATACAAAAAATGAGTTTGACCAATGCATTATTGGTTGATTATAGGATGTTCAAACAATGATGAAATCTAATTTACAGATAAAACTTGAGACTGTTAAAAGCATTTGTAGATAAAAATATATTGATAATGCATTATCTATATTTAAACTAATCATGGTTTGATTAACATAAAAAAAGAAAAATGAACAATTTAAACTCATTATTTTATGTATGGAATTTCTGTCAACTTTTAATTTTTTTTACCAGCAGTTGAATTGTTTTTATATAGGGTAAAGAATGAATTTGACCAATGAATTATTGGTTGATTATATATTATCTATATTTAAACTAGTCATAGCCTGATTAACAGATAATAGAGTTCCAGATTTTCTAGATGTATGTAATATGTATATATTAGCTATTACATAAAAATTGCTACAGCAAGTAAAATAAAAACATGCTGTACTTCTAGATGGACTTTGTGACTTAGTGATCTCTACCAATGAAGGTGTCAAAGTGGAATGCAGGCCATTGCCTTATTATTATTTTGTATGCTGTAAGGCCAGATTATGTAAGTGACTATATTACATTATATAAGTATAATAGTGTTAGGCTTAATATAGTCTAATAGATACTTAAGCTGCATCTAGAGTCAGATTTCAGTAGGGAGGAAAAGTATATTTAGCAGAGTCAAATTAATAATACATTATGAAATATACCTTTATATGTATCACTATGGCTAGTCTATTATTTTGATAAGATGAATCTTTTAAACTCAATTTATAATTCTAATTGTGCAAATCATAATCAATATTTAATCAATATAAAACTAAATCAAAAATATCATAATAATGAGTGCAGAGTGGCCAGTTATTATTCTTAATACAATAGGATTTCAAAACAGTGGGCAAAATAAGCTAAATACACCTTATCTAGATTTATTAAGTTGAAGATATAAATTATAATATCTTCATTAAAGAATTATAAAATTAAATATAATAAAATAAAAGTTTGAGAAATAAAATAGATAAAAATATAGGCAAACTGCTGTAGAGAATAGAAAATATATTTTAAATAAACAAATGGCTTATAATTATTCTATTTTAGAATAAGTAAATTTAAAGTTTACAAGTGTAATCTTAGGTAAGATTTATAATAGGTTTCATATTTACTTTAGACAAGAAATTAAAGAGTTAAATTTTGAACATTAATTTTAAATTACAAGCTATAGCTTTAAAGACTAAGGTTTAAAGTACATTTAGAGCTCTCTGTGGTGTTTTGAGGTGTTGTTAATGACTTCTTAGCAGTTTGTCCATCAGCACTTCTGGATGGTGGGTGGTAGCAAATATTAATCTCCAGATAGGCAGCATGGTTTTGGTTGAGCTTGCAGCAGGTCATTGGTAGGAATGTCTCCCATCTCCATGACAGTGATGATACACCATTTCACATATAGGATGAGACTAGAGATCACCATTTCCTACTCTGACATATTAAAATTAAAACTGGTGTGGAGTATAGTAGCAACACTTCTTTAAATTATATAATGTATTTTTTATAATATAAATTCCAGTCTATTTATACTTGGTTAAGATCAATTCATAATTTTAATAAACAAATTATATTCGAGTAAGTCTATTAGCATCTCCAAACTTTGATGTTTTTAATTACTAAAATAACTTCAATCATTTGTTTTACTCTTTTAATAGGATGTTTTTGGCTAAGTTTGATTATTTCTATCTCCCCAAGATTTAGCAATACTTCCAGTTGACTAAATCTTGATTACAAAAAAAAAATGTAATTTTAAGAAAATATTATAGTCAAAACCAAAATTTGGACTTCTTCCTCATGCTATACTAAAACAGGTATGTGCATGTAGGTGATTCTTGTTTACAACTTATTTTAAGTCAAACTTATAATTTTTATGAAATGATCGAACAACATGAAGCTATATATGTATCACAGTGGTACATGGATTACACATTATACATGTGATTTTAAGTATATAAAATATAAATTGACTTTTAAATTTAAATAAATGATAAATTAAAACATATATGACTTTGAAATAAATATCTGCTGCAATATAGCTATACCAATTATATTACAGACATTATATTCACATATATGTGTATGGTATCACATATATAACCATGTTAGCATCTTTAGATGAGTACTCTTTAAGAGTTTAAACCTGGCACAGATAGAGGTGTAGGAATAATAAGTCAAATGTATATAATGAAATAAATATACTGTTTCAATATTAATTATTACATAAAAATTATTGTGACAAGTAAAATAAAAACATTATATAGTGTGCTTCCATTCATAAAAAAGTCATATTTCACCACTGATATGGACATATATTCATAATATAAATCAAGATTGAAGATACTTAAATCTTGATTATACTTAAGATATTCAAAATTATTTTTTTTTTAATGATTTAAATAGTTTAACAATTGCACTTAAAACTCACTTTATTGATTAAGATTAGATTTAAAAGTTTATTATTATTTATTATGTAGTTTTTTATTATCTTGAAACTTTTAATTATTTAATTTAGATCATGAGAACTGATGAATATAAAGGGCCAAATCTTTTAATGCTACCAGTCAATAATTATTATTTCCTCCTATCTTACCTTTTTGTTGAATACCTTTGTTTAAGTTTCATACTACTAGTCCCAGAATAACTCTCCATAGAGTAGTGCCACTCCGTGCAAGCCAGAGTAATCAATGGATGCCAGAAGGCTTGTGCATAAAATCCATATCCAGTGCCTACTTATCCAAAATCTCCAGATTAGTTTCTATCTTGTGGCTTTCATCAGTGAGGAGCCTTGGATTTGAGAGTACTGCATCTAGATCTTAGGATGTAATGCATTGAGTGGCACTACTGTATGGAGAGTTTTTCATGTTTTAATAACAGTTATGAGCAAGGATAAAAAACAGTGATCATGTGATGTTTAGTGGTTTAGTCCCAGCATAGTGAAATGTTTCAATACTAAAACAAAAATACTCCCCTCCTTCCGTAATAATACTATATCACTTATTGCATTATTTTAAAAATTACTTGCAAAATTTCAAATAAACTGTGACCAGTAAAACTGATTTTGAAAAATGTTAAATAATTATCTTAAAATAAAAAATCACAAGAAAATCTTGTGTTTATTTATATTTAACACAGTAATGTCTAACTTCATTGTTGACTCAAATTTGTTGTGCCATGGCTCATAGATTAGTTGCATTCTTTTTACTAAATTGAATAAGGATATTTAACTTGTTTTTTTTTTTATCTTTTATTCAATAACATTTATCAGATCCAAAAGGCAAAAACACACAACAAAAAAAAAAAAAGGTTATCTTTTTAATGTTAGCAATTATAATTTTACAAATATATATAATAAAAATGATTATTTTATATGCTTTTATAATAACATGCCATATCTTTGTATGTTTCTATCTGTATGTACACATTTTCTGTCTATGTTTTTGTCTGTATGTCCACATTTTTGAATTTTGCTCTGCTGAGATTTTTGTTTTTATGACAACAGTTTGATAAAATAAAAGATTTAATAAATAAAAGTTTTTTTGTTCAGGAGTTTCCACATCATGTCTATGTTGTTGTCACATGGCTCAATAATAATTAGCCTGAAAACAGTTTGTCAGTTACAGTTTGCTGATAATATATAAGTTTTATAATTATAATTTAATTTTAGAGAATAAAATAGTAGTATGTCAAAGTAATTAAATGGTTTTTTTTTTTTTTAGTTTTAATAATTTTTTGTTTTTAATAAAAAAGTTTAATAAGATAAAAGTTCCCCATCATGTCTACGTTGTTGTCTTAACCAGTATTTTTCACATCTTATTATTAAACCATAAATTTTGTCAGACTTTTTAAAGCTTATAACTAAAAAATAATAAATAAAATTCTACATAAAAAATAGTTTTTTTAAATAATGCTTTTATGTAAACAATGTTAGTTAACTAAAAAGTAGAAAAATAACAAAGTAATCTGACTAAAAAAGAGAAAAAAACGGAATCTCAGTTAATTTGCCATTCTTAGAAAATATCAGAGATCTTAAAAATCTAGACTTGTTATAAAACAATTGGAAATTGCAGGAATGTTATTTCATAAAAGCATTTGAGGCATTTTTGATTTTTATGATTTATTTGAGCTTCAAATGTCTTTTTTGAAATGACAATATTTCTGCAATTTTCAATTGTTTTATATAGACTTAAGATTTTTGATATTTTCTGAGAATGGCAAAATAACTGAAATTCAATTTTTTTATATATTTTTAGTAGGATTACTTTGTTGTTTATCACTTTTTAGTAGGCTAATATTGTTTACATAAAAATATTTTTAAAAAACTTTTTTTTACATATTATTTTATTTAATATTGATATTTACTATCTATCAAAGATATAAACTTTATGCAGAATTTACTTATAAAACTTATCACAGTAATTCTTTTCTGCCTTTTTTTCTTCATATTTCAGAATCACTTGCTTTATGCTTGTCAAAACATTAAATTATATATTTCTTAGCCTATGTTTTTATATATTGCAATATATATAAAATGTCAACTTTTCCCAATTTTTTTATAAATTTATATTTTGGCTGGCCCAATAGTTTAAAAAACACATTTAGATTTGCATATATGCAAGAATCGTCTTATACACACCATGGTAATACTTCTATTAATTATAAACTGCATAAGTATTAATGATGGACATTCATCAATTATGTCAGAGTTCAAAAATCCATCTCCTTAAAAGACATACAATAAACCAAAATGCTTTCAAAATTAAATTATGCTGGTTAAAATGAGGCATGGCTGACCTCGTATGCAATTATGCAAATGACTTGGATACAAATCTATATAAACTTCTTTTATCTTTGTGACAACACTGTATCAATATTTCTAATTAAACTATATTATTATACACATATTACCCATACTATATTATAAAATATTTACCAGGTTAAGTTATATATTACACACACACTTACACATGCATATATGTTAAGATGACGGTGTTTTGAAATAATAAAAAGTAGCACAATTCAATTAAAGACAATATTTTTCACTGAATAGAATATCAATAATATTTTGATCAAACCTAAAGATGAAATACATCTTGAGATTCACAAAATCTATGAGATCCCTTCTAGATTATACTCGACAACATTTATATGAATGAATAATCATTGTATCAGATCTAGAAGTGATCACACTAATGCAATCAAACATCAGCCATTAACTTCAGCACTTGCCTTAGGTTCTGAACATCATACATATTTCCCTAACACCAAACCTCTATCCAGATGTGACAATTATCAAGCCATATTGAAAGAATTAGATTGTTAATATATATGTGTGTAGATATGCATATACATATATAAACCAATAAAGTAATTAATATTATGGATAAATACATAAAATGTAAGTTCTACCATAAGTGTATTCTCAAATATAAATTCATAGTAATTTATTCTCCGTCTAAAGTTGTTTAAATCTGACAGATATTGCTCATAATTTGAAGTTGTTATAATTTATATATACAGATATTGGTTGTATATTAATAGAATAAAATAAACAGATTTATAATTTGTAGATTTTATTCTCTAAATTTTATTTTGTTCAATCAAAGAGTTTCTCTCAATGCTATAAGCTATATTTTATCATCATTATACTGCTTCATAAAACATTTGGTTTTATTTATAATATTCCTTATAAATATTTCCATATTTTAATTATTTTCGTTTATTTGGATTTTAAATTGCCCAAGGTGTACTAGAAAAAAATATATAAATGTCAATTTATTTTGAAGTATGAACAAAATTACACAAGTATATTATATATAATTTTTAATCCAAACATTATTTATTTATATATAACTACCTAGTTCATGCATGATTAGGTAACGAGATAGAATGGTAAATTCTGGAGCTAAAGATTCATGAATCATGATCTAATTTGTCACATTCCTGTACTTAAACCTCTTATGAATTCATGAATAGTAAAAACTACTTAATTATTCATTCATTTCAATATTTATATAAATAAATATTGGTAAGCATATGTAATAAGAAACCAGCTCCACTGGAAAAGGGAAAAAAATAGCTAAGTCGTCCCATAGAAATATGACAATTTTCTTATGGGCTCAGATTATTTTAAATTAAAGTGATATATATATATATGTTTAGTAAGATATATCCATGTAATCAACCCAAATAAGTATGATATTACTTACCAAATAGTTAGGCACTCATTTCCTAACCAAAATTATCTGGCCAGCTCAATTAACTACGGCTGGCTATAAAAATTCAATTCTAGGTGTTTGCTTAGGAAACCATTGTTACTTGAACAAATGTCCATGTTATTCTCAATTATTAACCTCAGGTTGTGAAAATTAAAACTTTCAACCTGTCATACTTTTTAGTCAATTAGCTGAGGCTAAAAACTGTCTTATTGCCTTAAAATATAACTGGATATCATTTCTGATGACCACATAAACAAATTATTATAATGTGCTTTCATATTATCTAAAAAATAGACTTATAAATTAATTTCAAATTAACATATTTAGATGATTCATTTTTTATATTGTAGGAAACAAATATATATGAAAAGAACGAAACAATATTTAAATAAATCACTGCAAAGCAAAAACCTCCTCATCAGTTCCTCACAGAGAAACAGTGAAAAACAATACTCACTAAGATTTTCAATTACCAGATAATCAGAGTTTAATAAACAGCCTTCTATTTTATTCTCTAAATAAGAATGCCTAGATATTCATTCAATGATTAACACTAGATAGTTTAAAATGTTGCCTGAATTTGAGTTTACAAATATGCATAACACACAGATGTACTACCATCACAAAATGAGATCCTTAAAATATAAAATACAGTGAAATAAAAGTACAGTGATTATTTCTTATTTAATCAAGTTTTCAGACTGTAACTCCAAATCCTATTGTTTACAATAATCTCTCTAGAATAAAAAATAAACAAAATAACAATAATAAAAAATAATAATAACATTAATATGTTATCGACATTTTTTGTATTAGACATATTGTATTCTTGAATACGTAATGAGTGAATATATAAAGCAAGCATCCAAATAGGTGTCATTTAACATAAGTCATATAAAAATATTATGTTTAAAAATAAAAAGTAAACATTTCATTTTTATATTATTATGTCTGACTTCAATATTATTTTGGTTCAGTAATATAAGAAGTTATCAAAAAATGAAAAAAACCTATTATATATCAATCCTTTCAAAGTTCTGGCCACAAGACTGCAATAAGGTTGATAGCATTAACTTTCTCAGGCTGATAGCATTAACTCTCTCAAGCTATATTTAGCATTTTCCACCAGATATGTATTCATTTAATGACAAAAATTAGAAGTAAAGTAATACTGATTTATTAATTAAAAAAAACAATCTCAAGATGTCAGTATTACACAAAGAAGCTCACATGCTTCAGATTGGTAGTTTTTTTATTTTTAGGCTTGAAAATGTTTGTGAGAGTATTTATTCTTTTGCTTGGATTTCATAAATGAAAATATATATTTTCAATCATTTGTTTATATATTTATAAATATTTTTTCAAATACTTATTTTTTGACAAGATTATTTACCATTAAAATCAAAAATCAAGAGAAATATTATAATGTAAAAGTAAGCAAGTTGTGATTGGCTGAAAAAAAAAAAACATTTTCATATTGACAGTAAACAATTACTTTTTGTCATTTTTAAAATAATTATAAGTGGAATTTAAAATTTTAAGATAGAATTTTAATGCTTTATATAATCTTAACAATAATGTTAGTTTTATAAATGGAATTAAAACATTTTTAATTTTATTACTTAAATATTTTTATTAGCAATTGTAGTAATAAATGTAATAATAAAAAGTTATTGTTCTAATTACATATTTCAATTTTTTTTTTCTATATTTGAAAAACTGAAATATTATTTTTTAAAATGATTTTCCTTCATAAATTTATATTTCTAAAAAATAATTCAAAATTTGTGAAAATATAATAAATAATAAAGATTAATTTGCTAAATTAAAAAAAAATCAAATGGCCATTAAGAACTGTCATAAAAGGCAAAACTGCAAAAAGTAAAAGAATATTAGCAATAAACTAAGTTTAAAGAGAAAGAATTGAACAATATTTGAATAAGAAAAGTTCCATTTGTCTGTTATAAGACCGAAAGTAATAGCTTAGATGCTCCATTCTGAAAAAAGTTTTAAGATATCTAATTATTTCCTTTATTTTTTATATTTCTTGAGCTAAAATGTACATTTGAAAGGGAACAATATAAAACAAAGTTTAGACTACAATATTTTTAAAACAACTTTGATTACGTCAGTTTAGAGAAAAGTGCATTTTATATTCTCTTCAGGCAGATCTATTGCATTTGACTAACAGTATCCGAGAGTCAATGAATGATAAGTTAGTTCTAATAAATAGTTTAATCAGAGATGAGCCATTCTTAATGAATGATCAATTTTCTGTTTTTGCTACTGTTCTTTCTGGATGTTCTTGAAGACTCATTGAAAATTATTTAATTTGTTGGTGGCAATACATTTAGTCAGAGGGTTTAATTATGCTTGAATTAGGCTTATCAACTATTTTATTAGAAAGAAACTATAACAGTAATAAAATATAAGATCAAACTCCAAAGACTGCTGCACTGAGTTTATATAAAAATTATTTTATATTGATTTTATATTGAATAATCTTATATTAGATGTCTTTGAATCACACTAATTGTAAATGTGTATATCAGATGATATATTTAGAAAAAAATGTTGTGCAGGTGCATCTAATAAAGAAATAGTTTATTTCAATAAGTCTAAATACTATGCTACATTTTTTTTATTTATAATATGTTATAAGCTATATTATTGGTTTTACTAAACTTTGATTCAAATTCCAAAATGGCCACATTGGCCAGTATTTCTATAAAGCATATTCATAATTCTTCTTATGATTTCTATTTTGTCTATGATTACCACAGCATAATATTTTTTAATTACATAAAATTATACTAATATTATATATAAAATAAAAATAATTGACAAATTGTAAAAAAAAAAAAAAAGTATAAAATTAATATACAGTATAAAATTTTTATTTTGAGATTTTATTAAACATTCTCATTATTGCTACTAGTATAATTTATTAACTTTTTAAAAGAAAATATCTTAAAATGAAGTACAGAAATAAAAAAAATAAAGATTTAAATCAGTTTTCAAAACACAAAGTCTATTAAAAAATAAAAATTAAACTAGATCTTTAAGAATAATGTGGTCAATTCTTCTACATTGACAATTATATTTGAAATCAGCTGCTTCATTTTCAGCTTGTAGAACTTGAAAGTAATATCAACTAAAGATTTTAGAGAGGAAATCTGCATAAACTTATGCAATCAATGATAGCAATACGTAGATTGTTTACTAGAACAGATCATATTATGAGAAAAATTGTATACTAAATACAATATGAATGATGATACAGAAATAGACTAAGAATAATTTGAAAAAACAAATTACATGAAAAGAACCAAAAACTTGGGAAGCCAGAAAATGACATTAAAGAATAAAGAATCAAGCTGTAAAAATAATTTTTATTGCAATCCTATGTTTCATTTAAAAATTTTAAAGATAACAATAAATAATCATGGTTATTTGCTTGGGAGAACATCTAAATGCTATGATGATGATGTCACAAAAGTTCCTTCAGTTAACCCAACTGAGATTATTTTTTTTATTAAGTCTTAATTTGGAACCTGTAGCTCATTATTCCATCACTCTATAAATGCCATAAACTCATAGGGCATAATAATAGCAATAAGAATGTCATCATTAACATCGCAAAACAATAGCAAAATCAAAAACAATAATAAAAACAGCAGAGTAACAATAACAACAAAACAATAAAGATGATGAGGATGTTGAAAATAATAATAATAATGAGAAAGAATTAAATTTAATTACATGAATGATACTTTTGTAATTATTTATAAATAAATACTTAAACATAGGCAGATAATGTAAAGGTTTTTTCAAATAATGCTAAAAAGCAGAAAATGTTCTAAGATTTATCTTAAAGAAAAAAACAAAAAACAAATAAAAATAAATGTTAAAAAACTAAAATTATATTTACCAAATTTTGGAAAAAAAAAAAAATTAATATTAATGAAGGAGGAACAAAATAGTGATAAATATATTGGCAGCATTATTAATATGAATAAAACTAAAGCATAATTTAATCACAGAATTATTTCTGACATAGAATCATTTTAATATAAATAAATAAAAATACAGAGAATGTAATCTAGACACAAAAGTATGGAAAAATAAAATGTAAAGATTAATAATAAGGAAACAAGAATAAAAAACAAATGCGAGAAAATAAGCAGATATTAATATCAGCAATGAAAAAAATAAAAAGCTAAAATTAATCTGGACAGTATATAAATCTAGAATGATTTTTTTACATTCAAGCTTAAAAAATGTTACGATCTTGAAAAAAAAAAACAACATTTCACAAATAAGATAAATGAAAAGAAAGTTTGCATAAATAAATAAAAAAGAGAAACTATGAATCTATAATAAACAAACCTGTAAAGGCTTCTATTCTGCAATGTAATGCTAATGTTGAAAATGATGGGAAAAGAGATATTGATTCTAAAAATATTAAATTGTATATAACTTAATATTTCATCTCTTAGATTATAATTATTAATGGCTTTTATATTTTTCTTTAAAGGACTACAACAAATTTTTATTTTTCAAAATAATTATAGGCCAATTGCTGAGATCATGTTATTTGAAAATTTAACTTGTAGGATTAGAAAACAATCTCATTTGCATGATAAAAGAGAGATTGTTTCCTTTTCTCAGCTACACTATTGATATGACATATCACACAAATTAAAAAATATATACTATCAATAGTAAGATACAAATACATATAAAAAACTTTTTTTTATGTGTAACTTATTGACTCTCAGTATTCAATTCAAAATTGCCATAGATCACTCACTATCATTATTTTTGGTATAAATTAGGTCAGGTCTGTTCACCGTCTTTCATTTTTTACACAGTATTTCAACATTTATACTATATAGTTTTTATTCCAATTGAAATACTATAATTTTAATGCATTAAAGGCATATTAAAAATTTAATTGAATTCATATAAATAACACCAAATATTTTTTTGCTGGCCCACAAAAATGTAGTCGTATGTAAAGATAAATAAAAAAATTTTCAGACATATTGATATTACAACATTGTGCATAAAAGAGACTTCTGAACAGTTTTATAACATTCATTTGCAAATTGTGGGGACCAAGGTGTAGTGCTAACACATTGGCTTGCATGACTATGATCTAAGTTTGAATTTGGATTAAATAAAACTTGAATTTTTTTTCAGATTTCAATCAGGCATAGGATTTATTTTTCAAACAATCAGTCAGTAATCAACACATCTAACTATTCAAAGTTGTTAGAGTAAAGAGATCTATTTTTCTTTCATTAAAGTTTAAAACAAGAATAAAAACTGTTTCAACCTATCTAACTGGCAAGCCCGGTGAATGGTACCTTCTCTTTCATTGTTTCTGTAACAAAATTAATACAATAAAATTCTCAATACAAAACTTTCAAATATAATACAAAAAGATTGAGCTATATCAACTTCTATAAAATGATTGTTAAGTTTTTGTTTTCTTATATTATTTTATATTATATTCAATTAAAAGTTCTCTTATCTAATTTTATAGACGTTTACAATATGCAAATCAATAATAATTATCAATTTCCTGCATTATTGCGATCATCGCTCCTATTGTTCTTTTTATTTTTATTCATTAACTTTATAATTATTTTCATTTTTATTATTTTGTATTATAATTTTGTTCTTGACATTATATATATATTTTTTTTACAAATATTTCACTAAATTTGAAGATAACTGTAGCTATTTTTCATTCTCATCTTCATTAAAAAATAAACATCATTATCCGAATTCAACTTCTGCAATGCAACAAAACAATTTTAAATATAAAAAAAGTGCAAATATACAAAAGCATTAATCTTTGAAAAAAAAAAAAACATTTAGAACTGAGTTTTAATGAAGCCTGAATTAGCTAAGAAATTTTCCATTACAATAATTATAGCAATTTTAAATCAACTAAGTTATAAAAAAGTTATTTAATTAATAAAACAATTAATGACAATAATAACACAAGAAAGCAAATTGGCTGAAATTATAATACTAATTTTTTTTTTTTTAAAACGCTGATATTAGACATCGAAAGTTTATTTATATTCACCAAGGTTTTTAAACATTATTATATCAGAGTGTGTGTAAAAAATCTTGCAATAGATAATGATAAAGAATGGGAAACGATTCTAGTTTTGCAAAATACTTATATCTGATAATTCATATATGTATGTGTATAAGCGTATAAAAGTTTTTAAAATTTTAGAGCCATTTACTGTAAGATTAAATAAAGACTGGATATCAAATAATATCATCATGTTACTCAAGCCTAGAGTAAAGTGAAGAAAACTGTTCTTGATAAAAAATAATATTCAGTTTATTAGTCAAATATTAAGTAGTGAAGTTTTCAATTCTTTCTTGATTTAGCACTTTAGTTAAGATCATTGAGATACCAATTTATAGTCCAGTAATTTTTTAAACAGTGGGATTGATTATGGGCAGATGACTAATATAATAATTCTTATTATTTAGCATACAGAAAAAAAAAACACTTATGATTTCAAACCGTAGAGTGAGAACACAAGAAAATGAACTAACAACAATGTTATAAACCCCCCCCCCCAATATTATAATTAGATTTAAACAAAAATAATAGTATTGTTTAACATGAAGTCAAAATTATAAAAAAAATAAAAAATAAATGAAGAAAGTTGTTTTTAAAAATAGTGGAATAGTGAAAAAATGATATTTATTGATTACGTCAATAATAAAAATTAATAAGAAAGTTAACAAGTTAAAACAAATTAATTTACTCCCAAATTAAAAAAAAAACAGCAATGAATAATGCCTCATCACAGGAAATTTTTGGTAATACATCATCTGATAATCCATACCACTTGATGGCGCTGTTTCTATGCTAAAGCACAGAAATATGCTGTTGAAGTGCATCCTTCATCCAACACCAACATCACTAGTATGTAACATTATTAGCGACAAGTTGTGACACTTTTTATAGACATTACACTTGACATTAGCATTTTATATGAAGGTTTCGGTAGTTGTAATGACGAAAAGTATATTAGGACGGATTTATTTTTTTTGGTTAAATGTATTGTAATTTATGTGAGTAGTAAAAATTGTAACAAATTCTCAAATAACCCTACTTTCATTTTCAAGAGTCACAATTCACTAAATGAGGAGTGTAAATCATGAATGGGCAAAGTTCACAATCAAGTTGTGCACTTTCCGATACTTTTTCGAGATCAAAACAGTTAAATGGCAGATGACCATTTGGTATTGAAGTTTTTAGATTTACCTGCTACAGAAGTAGATGCAATGGGCTTTCCTCAACCAAAAAAAATATTTTATCCACCCAGAAAACCTGTCTTTGTGGTTGTTTAATAAAATTAAGGCATTGTCAAACATCTGAAATGAAATGTCAATTGTGTCAATGTCGCTGAAGATCTTCCATACAGTCATGGAGCATGGTTTGAGGGTTGATGAATATTTAATATTTGAGAGGGGATGAACTTACAGTGAAGCATATTGGAGCTGAGTTGGAAATATGTCAAAATGCTGTAAGGAATATGATGGCAGCTCTTAGAGAGCTCTGTCAAAAAAGCCTTGTTTAAAAGTAAAAAAGCAATTTCTATGTATTTATTTATGAATAAAAACACAGTAAATGACAATAAAAAAGTTTCTTCAAAAACAAGAACAAAGACTGGAAAAAAAAAGTTTCTTAAAAAAAAAACAACCGGGGGGAAAAAGAAATGTTTGTTTTAAAAGAAAGACAGAATGTTTTAAAAAAGTGAAATAAAAAATATATTTATTTTTAAAAAATATACATAAAACCGGTTTAAAAAACAACAACAACAAAAAAAAATCAAACAAATCCAAAAATTAAAAACATAAATGAACAACTAGCAACAATGCCATCGAGTAGTGTAGATGAAATTAAGAAAGACTGAAAATATATAAACTCAAACTTGAAAATTAAAAAAAAAAGAAAATAAAGACTTATAGTAATCTGTTGAAAAAAGTTAACAATTAGAAATATAGTAATCAGATTATTATTTATTATGACAACATAATGGAATAGAATTAAACCTAAAAGTTGGAATGCTAGAAATAATATTTTAAAAAATATGCCTAAGAACTTAATAAGAAAGATTTTAAACAAATCCTTTATCAGTGCACCCTTGTTGATAATACACATGCTGCTTAAGAGGATAGCAATACAGAAACTTCACATTTCACAAAAAAGTATGGAGAGATATATATGTTGAAATTTAAAAAAAAATCAAATGGATTAATGCTTGGGAGGTCACAAGAAGTTTGAGTACTGGAAGTGATTGGAATAACTACAACCCATGACCTTGAATTTGAGAGTCTCTCATTTTACCACTGCACTAAACCATGTAGAGCAATGTTTTTTTTTTGTTTTGACAGCATGCTAAGTTAGAGAGATTTAAAAAAAAAAAAGACAATAATAGGGGCAATTGATATCTTAATAAAAGAATGTTAGTTGGAATAATATAGAAAAAAAAATCCA
This sequence comes from Epiperipatus broadwayi, assembly GCA_028023455.1. Lineage (NCBI taxonomy): Eukaryota > Metazoa > Onychophora > Udeonychophora > Euonychophora > Peripatidae > Epiperipatus > Epiperipatus broadwayi. The sequence continues at coordinate 3,204,503 of JAQFVV010000142.1, read as the reverse complement.
TGGATTGAAAAAACTGAATTATAATCAAAGACATTCTGCACATACAAGGAATAATAATGATTAATAAATACGATGTTACACATATAAATTCATAAAATTTTTATAATTCCATTTTATTTTACATTCTTTAAGTACATACACAAAGATACTAAAAAAAGATCAAACACTCAAAATGCATTTCTCGATAAAACACACTTTTCAATTAGTCCAAAATGTTTTGAATATTTTTTCGTGAACTTGATCTAATGTGATATGTCAAACTAAACTTTTTATTTTAAATTGTACTTTAAAACAAAATCATTTTAATTTACAGAATTTTGAATAAGAAATAAAAAAAATAAAATCTATAAAAATGCCCAATGTACCTTGAAATAGCATGTATTAATTTTTATGCATATGTTAAGTTCTAAGACCAATGGTGGTAAAAGATAAGTAAACATCTATAGGTAATATGAGCAAATGGTACACCACTCCTTATCACAATTCATTCTAGCATCTAAGTAATTTTAATAAGTCACTCCATTTTTAAATTGCATTAATTTCAAATTGTATTTTAATGAAGTGAATGAAAAATTTAAATATAATGTTCAATATAAAGAAAATTTTTTTTATGCAAAATGAAAATTTGTTTAACAATAAAAATCAATGTAATATATAAGGGCTGATTAAACTTTATAATGTAGCTGTAAAATTAAGGTGCTGCTATAAATGACAGATAAGCAAAAGCAGACTACTACCAATAATGAACAAATATTATTGTGCAATCACACTACCTAAGGCAACTTCTGCTAAAAATTAAGTTTTCTCTTATTTTACAAATTACTTCAAAATAATGGGGAGAGGGATATAATTACAAATGAAAAATCACATGGTTTTCAATATTTCACATATAAAATTTGCAAATCAATGATGAAAACAATAATAGAAAAACAGATTTTCTTTGAATATAAAATGCCCCTGAATTTAAGATGCAATAAAATTTTAAGCTCAGAAAATTGGAAAAAATATTAAAAATGATTTTATTGAAAAAAAAACATTTTTATTTACTTAAATAGGAACTAATATTAATTTATTGCAAAGCTTCTTCAGACATATTTTCACTTTCTCAATCTTCACTGTCAGAACATGAATTCTCATCTTCACTATTCTACCACGGTACATCATCTTCAGGTCACTTAAATCATTAGGTACATTAGTGTTGCAATATTTTAAGAAAGACTTTTTTGATAATGTCTTCAGGTATATCTTTCCAAGAACTGCAAAACCCACCAAGATTATATGTATATCGTTTGCATTACAAAGCCTTTTTTTAGTATAAATACTTTAACATTTTTTTTTCAAAGAAAAAAAATTTAAAATATGGTATTAACATTTAATGTTATCAGTAAATCTTTTTATTAAAAATCTTTTCTAAAAGGCAAATTAATAATTTGCCTGATTATTAAAGTAAACTAAAGTTTTTAAAAATAAATTCCTCTTGATAATTGGCAATAATATATAACACATCAACATAAAATATATTTTTGTCATCCAATTATAAATTGCAGCTATATGTCATTGATTTCTTTCTCAATTTGCTTTCATGTAAAAGTAATTTTTTCTATTAAAATCTAAATCATTTTTCTAAAATTTTATTTATATTTTTAGAAATAATTTCTGAAAAAAATTATAAACATGTAAGAAAGATTCTAAAACATATATTTTTATGTTGAAATCAAAATGAAGATATTGAAACTCTCAAAATCATTGACAGGAACTCTCTTGTGTAAAGAACAAGAAACAATCAGAGCAGAGATAGGCTTTATCTCATTGTTGTATTGATTTATTAGTTGTAAAAATATTTTAAAGGTTATTAAGTACAATTTTCTCAATAAAATAATGGTAAAATTGGCAAAATAACATTAAAAGTAGGAGTTTGAGAGAGAGTTAAATTTGTTTATAAAATTAATGCAAAAGATATTGACATTTAATGTTCAATTGTTTTTCTTTTGATTAAAAGATTTAACATGCTATTCTACATAGAGAACAATCATAATATTATGTGCATATATAACATAAAGAAAAGATTTTCAGAAGATATTAAAATTTTTTGTTACCAATTTAAGATATAACTCTCTTTTAAAGGGCCAAAATTTGAAAAAAAAAAGTACATTTTATATTAGAAGTAATACTATATTTAAGATCTAACTGCACAGAACTACATTTTTAGAGAAAAATGGTAAAAATATTGAAACTATATATTTTCTCTGTCATATATGTTTCATCTATTTACCCTTCCAACCTCTATCTGTGCCAGGTTTAAACCCAGAAAATATATTGTTTTACATGTCTACATGGTTGTACAGATATAGCTGCATATATATGTGAATATCTATGTTTGTGATCTAAGTGGTATAGTGAAATTACAGCGGTAATTATTTAAAGTAATATATATTTTAAATTACATTCGTTTTAAAGTAAATTTGTATTTTAATATGTTTAAATCGGATGTATATATGTGTATTCCACATACAACTGTGATACATATGTATCATCTTGTTATTCGATCATTTAAAATATTTTTCTAAGTTGATTTAAAATTACATGTAAATAAGATCACACTATATGCACCTGTTTCAGTTTATCGTGATGACTAAATCGAAAATTTGTTTGACAATAAATGTTTGTCAAGAATATATCTCAGGTTATAAACAAAACTTAGCCAAGGTGACTACTGGTAAAATCTTAATAAAAAATAAATAATCGAATCGTACAAAAAATTAGAGAAAAGTTATTTTACTAATTTAAAATATAAAATCTTAAAGGTAATAATTGCTTAGCTCACTAGAGAAAATTTTTAAAAAATTATCTTGGTTTTGAGAGAGTATAAATAAGCTACATTTTTCTATGCTAGAGATATATACTCTGTAGAATTTAGGAAGCATCGACTAACATACTTTACTTCAGTTTAAACCTTAATATGCCTGAGTAGAATGAGAGGAATTTGCTGTTTCTCAAGCCTGGGAAATGATGACCTCCATCTCCATCCTACTTATCAAAATTGTACATAGCCATCTTAGCGATGGAAGACCTTCCTGTCAAATAACTTGCTGCATTAAGACCTCAACTGGAAGAATGCTGCTATTCTGAGAAAATAATTGCCAATCAATCTCCCCAGCAAGAAGTGCTATCAAGCAAGCTGTGCCTAAGAAGTCTACGTAATAACTCTTAAGAACAACGCAAAGAGCTCTAAAAATGAACTGACGTTTAATTTTAAAAGCTATAGCTATTTTAAATTTCAATGAACGTTTGAAGCTAATTCTAAAACATTATCTAAATTAAATGTAAAACCATTGATAATTACTTGCCAAATTCTTTGCAAACTTAAATATGTAAACTCTCTAATACTATGTATATTAAGATGTAAAATTAATATTCATTTTGTTACCTAAAACCTATCTTTTATTTTTATGTGAAGTGATGCCTATGTTGTTTCCTAAATTTTAGCTCATAAAATTTCATTTTATTATATATGTGATAATATGACAAATTTACCTCAAAACAGTGAGCATATTCAATTTTAATAATTCTGTATTGAAGGTATTACAATTTATAATTTTGACTTAAAATATTAATAATACTTGTTTAGCCTAACTTAAATTGCTGTTTCAAAATTATGTTATATTAAAATAATAAGATCTGTTGACCTTGAACAGATATGTGATATAAATTGATTTATATGTATATTTGTTAAATAGTTATTATGGTTTGTGATATTAGAATTTATAAGTTATGATTTTAAAGATAATTTTAACTGATAGTTAAAGCCTAGTCAGAGAGATATGATATCAAGGTATATTTTACAGTTTTAAATATATCTTTCCTCTCTTTTTGTAAAATCTGATTAGTGAAGCAGATTATTAATTTATTAATGAAGATTATTAATATTAATCTAGCCTTTTTTATTATGGCATTGTAAATAAATGCTTAATGTTATGAATTGGCTTTCATTGGCAATGCAGATAGTACCTATCTGTTAAAGGCACCCTTAGTTTAAGCTTGACATATTTGTCACTTTGTCTTGTGCATTGTGGGTGTGTACTTACAAAGTGTATATTCACATACTATGAATCTCTTATTGATAGACTTAGATCTGCATCATTCGCGAGCTTAGTACCGACATTTACAATAGACAAAACTCACTATATATATTGCCACACATAGAAAGCTAGAGTAATCAATGGATGCCAGAAGGTTTGTCCATAAAATCCAAGGCCCCTCACTGATGAAAGCCATAAGCCAGAAACTAGTCTGGGGATATTGAATGAGTAGGCACTAGATGGGGATTTTATGCACAAGCCTTCTGGCATCCATTGAATACTCCAGCTTGCTGTGTATGGCAATATATATAGTGAGTTTTGCCTGTTTTAACAACAGTTATAAACAACCATAAGAGATGGTAGTCATGTGATGTTTATTGGCTTAAAACCAATCCTGCCTAATAGGATAATGGTGGCTATGGTTATTAAAGAACCAAAGACATCAAAATGTATGGGTACTGAACTGGGTTCAGACCCATATAACTATATAAGCTAATGGGCTTGGATTGAAACCATTAAGGTATTTTCAGTTTAAGACTCATAGTTTTGTAATTAAATGGAGATAAAAGGTGGTTGCAGAAGGGTTGCATTAGATCCTAAGATCTAGGTGCAGTGATCTCAAATCCAAGGCTCCTCACTGATAAAAGCTATAAGCCAGCAACTAGTCTGGGGATATTGGCTGAGTAGGCACTAGATGGGGATTTTATGCACAAGCCTTCTGGCATCCATTAATTACTCTAGCTTGCTGTGTGTGGCAATATATATATATATATATATGGTGAGTTTTGCCTGTTTTAACAACAGTTATACACAAGCATAAGAGATGGTGGTCATGTGATGTTTATTGACATTTACAATACTATACTGATTAAGCATGATAACAGAGTATGGTAGTAAGCTGACTGAATTGAATAAATTAGATATGCAACTTTAAAAAAGTTTGTTAATGTAATAATAAAATTCTTAACTCTAACAAAAGAAGAAAATAATATTTGATTAAATTTATTCCTCTTATCTTCATTATTAGAAAGATATGCTGAGATTGCAGATAATAATAGATAGGTTATATCCAGTATTTATGAATTACCAAAAGGATTAAAAACTCTCTATACATATTGCCATTCATTGCAAGCAAGAGTAATCAATGGATGCCAGATGTCTTGTGCATAAAATCCCCACCTAGTACCTACTCATCCAAAATCCCCAGATTAGTTTCTGGCTTGTGGCCTTCATCAGTGAGGAGTTCTTGGATCTGAGACCACTGCATCTAGATCCTAAGTGCTGTGCTCTCAGATTCAAGGCTCCTCACTGACAAAGGCCACAAGCCAGAAACTAGTCTGGGGATATTGGATGAGAAGGTACTAGGTGGGGGATTTTATGCACAAGCCTTCTGGCATCCATTGATTACTCTGGCTTGCAATGAGTGGCAATATCTATAGAGAGTTTTGCCTGTTTTAATAACAGTCATAAGCAAGCATAAGAAATGGTCACCATGTGATGTTATATCTATCCATATCCAAATTTGAATGCTCATACAATTATCTCTTTTTAAGGATTAAGATATTTAAAAATTTAGATGGAATAAGCAGAAACATTAAAAATTTCAATAAGTTGACCACATTTTTAAATTACAATTTAGTATAGTGAACATTTTGTGGTTTCATAAACAGATTTAATATTAGATTAATTAGCTTTCAAAATATTAAACACAAATTTTATGTTAAAAATATTTCTTAGGATTGAAAACAAAATAGTTTAAAAAACAAACAAAAAAAAAATCAAATGAAGAAATATCTCAAGAGGGAACAGAAAAATTTCTTTCAATTATTGGTATTATTAAAATAAGTATAAATAAATAGAGGAAATAGTGAGTTAAAAGGCAGCCTTGGGGAATCTTTACTAGTCTCAAAATGTTGGAAAAATGCAAATATTTTATGGTTATATGAACTAGTTAGAGATGATCTGATAGGGCTAAGATAAGTGGCAGAGCATTTGTATTGAATGATGTATAAAATCCTAAAATATCTATGACAGAGTAAAAATGTAATCAATTAATTAAAAAAATATTGGTATATAAGTAAATAAAATGATTACTAACTTAACTGAGAGATGAAATATATTTCAATAAAACTTTTTAAAAGTATTTTAGTACTGATAAAAATAGATAAATCTTAAAATAAAAACAAATTTACCTTTTGCAAAAAAATGTAGTTGGCTGCTATGCTTGTGAGCATGGAAAATAAAATACTAGTATAAATCTTAATTCCATTTAGTAGTAGTAGTAGTGGTGGTAGTAGTAGCAGTAGTAGTAGCAGCAGCAGTAATATTAGCAGTAATAACAATAATAATAATAATAATAATAATAATCATCATCATCATCATCATCATATTTGGAATAAGTTCCTCCATTACAATCCAGTTTTGTATACTATTAATTTATCTTAACATGTATTCCCTTGTTGAATTATTGAGAGTTGATGCTCTTTTAAAAATGACAGCATATCATTAATTATACCAAACAGTATACAAATAGACCTTGAATTTACCTAAAATGTATGTTATCTCATTTGGTAGTATTAAGATATGCATTTAGGATTGTAAAAAAGATTTATTGGTTGTCAGATATCAAATAGACAAATATAATTGAGAAAAAGAATGTCTAACATTTTCTGGTTCATTATACATTAGTAGTATATAAACAGATGAAGTGATTACACTGCTAACTGAAAGCCAATAGTTGAGTAATTTGAAATAGAATGTGTAGATATCAGAAGACTATGAATTTTTAGAAGGTAGATAATATTTTCTTGATTTCTAATTAGTCAAAGTTAAAAATGGTATTAAATATATGCCATTAAAAATAAGCTAGCATAGCAATCAATTATGATTGAGTAAAAACAGTACGCAACTATGAAACTATAATTTGCTATTACATATAATATTGGTTCATATTCACTACACAGATCATTAATTTTACATTTATTACAACTGTCACAAATACAAACATTACAATGAGAAGTGATCATGACCCAATCTAATATACTTAAACATAAAAAAACATATTCATGGATAGTAACAAATGAAATACATTTTATACAAAGATAATGAGGTGAACACTTCTTAAGAACAAATCCAAAATATTATAAGAAAATTAAATGGTACATTAAGAATTTATCTCTAGTGATATTTATAAATTGGATACAATATTTAGAATCCTTCATTGTAAGATAAAGTCAGATGGAGCATTATTGTGCTTTAGAATATTGTTTACATTTATATTAAATTATATATTAAATCTTCTTAGAACTATAGTTTTGTTTTTTGGCATTTTTGTATTAATATATAATAAAATATTCAACATTTATGAATGACCTTACCATAAGTATATTTTGAATTTTTTCAAAACTATGTTTAACAAGTTCAGCTAGAATGTCCACAAGCGAGAACTAGAAAGAATAAGCTTACTATTAAATCTGTCATAAATCTTAATACTTATAATAAATGCAATATCAAGAAATTGAAGAACAGAAATTAAAAATGAAATAGTAAAATATTTAAATAATCAGAGCACATTAATTATTTTGTTTCACTATGTCATTATTTAGATCAATAGATTGACTTTTTTTTTGTAATAAGTCATTCTTACTATAATGAAGCTGTTGGAAGAAATTATTCAAACCACATTCTATAAATTCTTTAATGAGAAATTATAAATTATAAATATTTTATTCAGATTATAATTTAAAACTTTCTTTGCTAAAAACTGAATTCTTTTCAGCACCCAATTAATGATACTGTTACTTAATAATACTAATGATGTAACAAGGTGGACTTAGGAGATGTAGATTGAAAAAAAATAAAAAAATATCTGAACAATCTTTGGTGAGTGAATTATGAAGAAAGAAAATGAAAATGGCAAAAATCATAGAGAATAAATTCAAAAATAAGAATAACATATCCAAGAATAAATTCAAAAATAAGAATACTATAAACGTACACAAATGTTTTTTGAAATGAATGACTTATGAATAGTCAATAAAAATTAAAAAACAATGAGCTGTGATAATTGCTCTAACAAGATTTATTGATAAATTCCAGCAAGAGAAAGCATTTTAAAATCTCTATCTAGAAACCATACTCCTCAGTGAGGTGCTCGGATAGTTTCAGATACTATATCTAAAAATACCAACCCAAAGCCAGCATTTATCTAAAAGTTGTCTATTGAATAAAAAATCTAAAAAATTTCAGACACCTACATGTCTTCAAATCCAGATATCCAACCCAAATAGCTAGCCCCATATAATTATTTGAGTTGGATAACTGGGCTTGAAGACATGTAGATGTCTGTGAAAAATTTCAGGTTTTCCACTCAATTGATAACTTTTAGATAAATTCTGGCTTTGGGGGGGGGGGTATTTTTAGATCTAGGGTCTGAAACTACCCTAGAGCCTCACTGATGAGGGCCAAAGCATGAAACCATTGGTCTGAGGTTAGGGTGTGGTTTCTAGATATAGATTTTAATATGCTTTCTTTTGCTGACATTTATCAATAAAACATGTTAGAGCAGTTAGCACAGCTCATTGAATGACTTATAAGTTTGTAATAAATTAAAAAAGATGATAATAATTGCATCCAGACAATTCTAAAAAAAGTATCACACTTCTATGGGCAATAAGTAAATCATAGCTTTTTTAAGATGATGATAAGTAAATACATATTAATACACAACCTTTCAAATTAGTACAAAAAATCCCTTCACGAATATCAAATAAAAAGCATAATAAAAAATAAATAATTAACATAGTTATAATTTGACATGAATGATATATAACAAATGCAGCTGATAAAGCAAAATTTCAAACTAAATAAAGAATTAAGGACATCAAATCACACAAAAAACAATTTTAAAAACAACATACTCAAAACTGCTATAACATTTTATTCTTTTAACTTTTTATTTCTTTTTAAAGTCATTTATAATAAATAAATCTTTTCCAAACAGATAGATTGAAAGCATTATTTCTATCATTTCATCACTTAAATAGGGCATGCTAATAAATTAAATCAGACATTTATCAATCGTAATAGGCTAATATTTTTTCTTCAAAATTTCTCTATTTTGGCAATTTTTTTAATATCAATTTCTTTTACTTAAAATTGAAAAAAAAAAAAATTACGGGAATTAAAATAATTAAACAACATTTATTTTATATAAAAAAATTAGATTATATGTACTGTAACCATAAAGAAAATCGGAGATGATTGATCGAAACCCTCAAACTGACCGAATGCTAACAAAGTACATAATGAGTCAATAAACAATCACTTGCTCAACAATGATAATAACAATCTCATGAAAATCATCAATAAAGGAAAAAAAATAATATTAAATGGCAACAATATCGACTAAGCTCTTAATATATTGGCTAAATGATAATATAGTTTAAGCTCAGGATTCGAATGCCATATACCACAATAATAAGAGCAATAATAAGGGTAAATAATAATAATAATCATTATTAAGATAAAGGCAATACGTTAGCAAATTAAGAGGAGACTTCTCATACTCACTCTTTAAAATATAATAGCTCTTAATATTTAAAGCATATATCATTAAAGAGTTAGATTACTTTAACTTCTCTATTAACAACACATCTTCCAAATGCAACACATCTTACAACCATAATAAATATCTTATTGCCATGCTTAGATTCAAGATTAAAAACATGCCTCTATTTAGAGGCATGTTTTTCCACATTAACTTCTTCTTGGTATGGTCTTGTTTTTAGGTAAAATAATTTTCTCTAATAATCTTACATGTAAAATAGGTATCTCAGGGTTCATATGATGAATATTTTAATAATTATAAATTTTATTCTTCTCTTTTAATTTGAAAAACTATTAAATAAAAAATGAAATCCTAGTAAACAAAGCAGTGAGACAGATTCTTACCATTAAGATAGTATCTCCCTAAATTACAAAAATAATATTTTAAAATTTTAAACTAAACATGAAAATTTTAAAATTAGAATAAGAACAATAAACTAGGATAGCAATCAGATGTAATGTGTGGATAAGGAATTTTATGGCCACTTAAAATATCGCACTAATAAATCCTCTTTAAATATTTTCTGAATTCAAATCAAGTAATTCTATCACTTGAATTTTTAATGAACAAACCTCTAATTAAATAAAGTGATTTCAAAACAAATAAATTGACTAAAATGATCTTCTAATAAACAACAAATAATTATAATTATTTGGATAAATAAAAAATCTCTTTCTTGGATGTTTTTCTTAACATCAAAAATGCAATTTTAATAAAGTGACTTTCATGTCCAATTCTATATATTCACATACTCTCAATGCATAAAAGTAATGACAATTTATAATAAGCTTTATGGTATTTAGATTTCTCAAGATATGCAGATGATGAGAAACAGTCAAGAAAATAAGTTAAAATAAAAATAACCATTATTTTGACATCAAAACATTTAAAAACAAACAGTCTTACTACTTTATAATGTTATCAAGATAAATTCTTCAGATACACTAAACAAAATTTAATGTGGAGAATTGTAATTTAAAGTTTAAAATAAATAAATAAAATAATATGGGGATGATTAATGTAATCTTGTACAATATTAATATTTGAATAAGTTCTTTCATTTTTACAAAACAATCATTATATTATAATGTCCCTAATGAATTTATTTTATACCCTTATAAAATATAACTTACCAATCCATGTAGTGAGATAAATGCCGAAGATGTATATATTTTTACTGAAACCTCATATATAATTTTAAAATTTTAATATTAAATATTTATTGGATTTACATCTTGAGATACTGAAAAGCATAGCTACAAAACCTACACATCGAAGACAAACAAACTACACTAAGGTAAATTAAGATTGTGATAGAAAGTAAGAGCAGCATTCCTCTGTATCTACAAAAATATATCAATTGCCAGAATAAAGTCATGGTAGTACACTATCCATGGCTTTATACCAAAATACATCACAAATAAATCCACATAAAAAATAAGAAAAAGTCAAAGTAAATGATGACATGAACTCAAAAAAAAGTACCACCATCTAAGGGTGATAAATAAACTAGGACTTTATCACTAGTCATATAAGTAATGAGAATGAACCAGAAAAACAACAATAATGGGATTTGCCTTAAATAAAGTATTATATGCTTAAATATAAGATAGAGAACAATATAATTCACTAGAAAAATAACAATATAGGAGAAAAAGAAAGTTACAATGTTTATTAAATATACATTGGAAAGATAAGAATATATTTAAAAAAAGAAAGAGACTAATGCTATGATCTCTAACTAATTGATTTGTAAAACTAATAAAATTAATAACTAATGCTAAATATAACTTAGAAATTATGCCATAAAATAAACACTGAAATAAACATCAGCTTTTACTTTTTGAGCATTTGTATATACATGGAAAATTAAATAACTTCATAATAGGGACAAATATAAAACATTTAAAATATGCATTATCACAATATAAATAATGTAAAAACTTTTGATAAATATATTTCTTAAATAATTTATAAAAAAGTATACCAAATGAAAGGCATAAAGGAATCATAGTAATAGCATTTAATATCATGAATATTTAAACTTAATAACTATGTCCTTTTACCAAAAATAAAAGAAAAGAAAATCCTTCATCATGCTGTTCCTACCACTTGACAAGATACAGTCACTAAAATCAGAGTTCTGAAGCATCTAGCAGATTCCCACTCATTATAATATAGCATATTTTACCTACACATACAGTATTTTACATAATAAGAATAAGCAAAAATCTTTAAAAATGCTAGCACAAATGAATTGCCATTCAAATTGATGAAATATATTTTCAAAATTAAAGCACAAATAACAATGCACATTTAATATTTCAGTAGAATATCATATTAAACTTTTTATACCTTTTGAAAGCACATATTACCAATGAACATTAAGGAGAAATCTTTTCAAAAGTTATAATTTTAGAATGAAGCAAAATTCTAATAACAATAATAAAAGAAGAGTAAAAGCTTTTGGATAAACAGAAGATAATAAGTTCATAGATAAACTTTTATATTACTAATTCAGAGGCATTCACATTTTAATTATATGTAATACAATTTATTCTGGCTGTTGATGAAAAGAAAACTTTTGGAAATAATAAATTCAAAAAAGTAAATTTCCATTGACATCTTAGGAATATATGATATTTAAAAGTATATATTATAATACCAATAAATTTCTATAAAACAGTGCAAGTCAATAAGCTTAACATCAATGCATTAAAATATATATTTCCTTATTTTAACTTGAAGTAGATAGACATGCTGTTAATAATAATAAATGTCATTTTAAAGTTAATAGATTTTACATAATTCACCTTTTACTTCAGCTTCAATCTGCCATATTGAATTTTTTAAAATACTGACCTGAGACACAATTTTCACAATAACTTCAGTTTTAATTATGTTAGAGCAAAAACAATTACATTGCTAGAAACTAGAAAAATTACAGAAAACAATAAGCATAAAATAAATAGTGATAACTATATAAAAAATAAAGAAAAAAAGAAATTTTCACATCCGAAATAATTATTATTTTATTGTTTATTTATAATTTGGAAATTAACATTAATGAAAATTCAAAATGCATCTTCAGTGATAATTTCTTTATATTTCTCACAAAATTATCTTTCTAAACACATGTAACATGTCTTACCTGAGATAATCCACAGCTTCACAATATCCAAAAGAAGTCAGTTATGACTTCTTCATTTTTATCTTGTACCCCAATGCTCTAAATGTCAAAGGCATCTATAAAAAAAAAAATTCATCCTAATAAAAGATACAAAAGAAATCATTATAGCAATTGGCTTCTTGTCTATTGTAGGCTACTATCTATATCACTGATAAAATGAGTTTCATCTCTTCATTTTATATTTTTTTGTGTACATCAGTAATGTTTATATTCTTTATGGACACCAGCGATGTTTATATTCTTTATGCACACAAGTGATGCTATCTTGTTATATTTATTGTACCACATAGATATAATTTATTTGCATATAATCCACTTGTTAGCTATAGACTTGAAAATAATATTATGAAACGTATAGCAAAACAAAAGCATGAACAAGAATAAATAAAAACATAAACAAGAATCAGAATTTGATTATATGCTTGTGTATGCAATGTTTGTATACATTTGACTATTAGTTTTATAACTCATTACTTGTAAACCATATTATATAAACATAATTAATGATTTTCAAAAAGTATAATAATTTATTATAAATAATAAATTATTATACTTTTTGAAAATCATTATTTTTATAAAATAAGAATCAGAATTTGATTATATGCCTGGTATAATTATAAATTATTATACTTTTTGAAAATCATTATTTTTATAAAAATAACTGGATTAGTGTAGATAGAACATTAGAAAATTACGATAGATATGATTTCTATATGAGCATAAATAAATATATTACTATAAAATAACACACACTAATTTTTTGATAGATATGAATTCTACATGAGCATAAATAAATATATAACTACAAACTAACACACAACAATTACAAACTAAAATTAATAAAAAAGATAATGTTTTCTAAAAATTAAAAAAAAAAAAAAATTTAAAATTAAAATTTTATGTTTAAAAGTCATTACGTCGAAGCTCTATTGTAGGCCTTGTTTGTGAATAACACCAGAAAAATTTTCATTTGCAGCATATAAATCATTTTTTGTCTTTTATCATTTTGTGATAAGTACAAAAATTATCAAAAAAACCCACAAAAATTAAATACTGTGGTCAATTAAAACTTCTGCCAAAAATCCAAATTTCAACCTATTTTTTTAAGATAGAGATTACTGGAAAGCTATGTCATTAAGCTATCAAATGCCCATATTTTGGTTGACATCATGCTTATACTTTTTATGTCAGTAAAGAAAGAAAACAAAACATCATCTGACAAGCACCCACAGAGCTCTCGCAGTGCTCACAGAGTGAAATGAATGTTATCCTTTAAATAAATGTTTCATAATAATAACAATAATGCATGTTACATAAACTTAGTCATTCATTTGTAATGCATTTAAAAAAAATTGTTTCTAGCTTTACAGGAAAACCAAAACATATAAAAAGTTCGAAATAAATGAAATATTTCCTTATTAAAATGTATTAATTCAAATCAGGCATCTATAAAGTATTCTATAATTATGAAGCAGGTTCTGCAATTTGGAGTTTAAAGTCTTTTCATTTAAAATAAAATAATCCAAAGAAAACCATTTTAACACATGGAAAATTTAAAACACTTTTTAAATAAAAGTTGCTTAAAGAATAGTTACAATAATGGAAAGTTTTTGAAGGTCTCTAGGCTTTCAGCATATCTTAAAATTTAATTTTGTAATATTCTCTATTTATAGTAGGGAAAATAGAATTAATAAAAGTTCTTATGTAACAGAAATAATAATGACACTTTTTCTCAAAATCATGAAAGTATTTAATTCTAGCAAAAAATGACTTAATTTCTGTTGAGTATTCTGTTGACTTTCCCATAATTTATATTCTGTAAAATAATTTGGTAAAGGTTTACTATAATGGTCTATCTATGTTTGCCCTCTATTGTTTAAAATTTAAACTAAATTGTTTGAGAATCTTACGTGTATGTTATTATATTACAAATAAATTAAAATTTAATCTAATGTAAAAGATAATAAAAAACATTTACCTTTTTAAACATAATTATGTCCTATACACACTAGGAAGTTGGAGAAAAAAAGCGGTATTGCTGTATCTACTCCGGAGGGCAAATTCATGCAGGTATGATGAAAACAAAGCTCTGCTAGTGCTAGATTGGAATTTCAGCTTACACTTTGCTCTCATCCACATGTTTTCAATATTCTGGTGTGTGTGTCTTGGTCTTCGGGATGCACAAAGTTGTCCTGATGGACGACTCAAAATTTCACCATCAGGTACTAAGCATGTAGCAGACATTTTTTCCAATTATAAAACTGTACACATGTGCATATAATTTGTGCCGTTGAACACATAGGGTGTTTTTTTTTTTGCAACATATGCTACAAATGTAGTTATTTTAAATTCTTAAGTTGTAGACAGTTTAAATTTTTAACTTTCAAAGAAATTAAAAGTAATTCTTTTAATTAATGTCATGTAATTAATCCAACATTCAAATTCTTTAAAAAGGTTTTTTTTATTAGCTTTTACATTTGATTAAATTTTAATTTATTTGTAATATAATAACATACATGTAAGATTCTCTAACAATTTAATTTAAATTTTAAACAATAGAGTGCAAACATAGATAGACCATTATAGTAAACCTTTACCAGTAATTTTAAGCACTGGGAAGTTTTATCAGTTTAAAGATTGAGTCTGGATGAGGTTAATTTAAAAATTCATTTTTTTTAAACTTTAAAACAAAATAAAACTAATTTAAAATAATTACAACTTAAGCAAAATAATAATTAAATGATACTTTCTGCAAGAAAGTAAGTAAGCAAGTGTATGCAGGTGTATTCACCTGCTTTATTTATAACAAAAGTCATGTGACCAGATTTATGGCCCAAATTGACATTTCGATTACTTCCAATTGATCTATATTGATCAGAAGTCACAGACATCTTAATATCCTAGGAAATATTGCTAAAAATAAACTAATTAACATATTTGCTGAACTTTTTGGGAAAAAATGTCTAGACGGTTAAGCAATTATTTCATGAATTTTGAATAAACATTTGTTTTAAACAATTTATTTAGAAAATTAAATATATTATAATAAAATGAAAAATATTACATAATAAAAATAACATTAATTTAAACAAAACATTATCTTATAGTATTTTTCTTTAAACACATTTTTTTAAAAATAAGATCTCAGAATATTTTAGAGTATATCTTTTTAAAATGAATATGTTTAAGAATAAATTTATCATTAAATCAACAAGAAAGTTAGTTCTTAAGAAATCAAAACTTTAATATGGAAGTATGCACACTCATATTCCATTCTTTATTTAAAGATTACTTAATTACAGAAATTAATGCTTTACTTTAAAAATTATTTATCTGCTTAAATCTACTAAATTGGAAATTGTTTAAAATATTTTTTACTACAATTAAGATCAAATAAAGTACTTCTTATAAGTAATTTATGCATTAGCAACTTAACTTAGTCTTAAGACTATGAACCCATCTTTAAAGTTTTACTCTAATATTAAATTTTAATTAACTCTGATTACTAAACTGAGATGATTTTAATTTTAATATTTTAAAATCAAACTCATTAATATTTCAGGTCAGTAATGACTTTAAGATTGAGCATTCAAAATTATATGAGTGCTACTTAAGAGATTTAAACATCATAGGTTGATTCTTAAGATTACTTTTTTTAAGTTGTAAATTATGAAAGTTCTTTTAAATTGGCTAATCAGATAAACAAACATTAAAGTATTAATTAGAGATAAAGTTGGTTTATCAAAAAATAAAACTATTGAATTTTTTAAATAATATTATGCTATTATAAAACTTGAGATTCAGTTTTAAGGCAAAAGCTGATGGTCATAACTTGACAATAAGGGTCTTGTTCATATGTGACTAAAATTTATTCTAATATCTAATATTTAAAGCTACATAAATAAACAAAGTGATAAAAAAAAATCTAATTAATAAAAATATAATGCAACTTATGAGAGATAAATGAGATTTCCATAAGTGAATACCTGCTTATATAATTTTATAGAATGTTTAAAAATAAACCAATCAAAAATTTAATATTTGATAACAGATGCATTATAATGTGTATCTAATCATAATCATTTCTGAAATGGTAGAATTGAACAAATTTTTTGGTACAATTCAAAAAAATTTTTAGAAAATGATTTTATTTTTAGAAATATATTATTTCTAAATACTTTATTTATTTATGATCTCTCCCCATCACAATTTTATTAAATTACCTATTAGCAAAAAAATTTCTAGTTCTTTTGTATTTTTTTATTTATTAACTCATATTAAATGTATTCTTTCTGGCTATCTTTTTCATTTTACATTAATACATATGTAATTAAATATTTTTCCCGTTTCTATTTTCAAATACTAGTTTTTATTTATTAACTATATTATAAACTTTCTGGTTATCTTTTTCATTTTTCATTAATATATACATATACAGTTATTAACCTTTTTTTTTTCCTCCATTTCTATTTTTGAATTCAACTGGAATAGTTTGTGTAAAAGATATTTAGTTATAATGATGACAAATAAAACCTTTTTTTAAAAAGTTTTTTAATATTTAATTTATTTGGGTGGATTATTAATAGAATATTATCAACTTTAACAATGTAAACTTATACATACAAAAAAATTTAATCAATTTACAAATAAATACAGTATGTATAATTTCAAATTACAATTCAACTGACATTTTAAAACAAAACTTTTAATTTAAGTTAAGTTATGAGAATCAAATGGAAGTTAAAGGGTATAGTAAATAAAATGAATATTTTTTTACTATTCAAAGTAGATATAAGATATGATAAAATAGCCAAATATTGAATTATGAATTTAATAGTTAAATATGTTTCCATGTTGAAAGAAAACAAATGAAATATAATTGAATATAGTAGTTAATGAATAACATAATTGAATGGCTTTACTGCTTGAAAGCTATTAAGAAGTTTCAATAATGGTAGCACCATGACTGGAATAGATGAAAGGGCCTTACACTCAAGAGTTTGATATTCTACTTCTGCACTAAACTACATAACAATTTCTGATTAATAATGACAGTTAATGCCATATGTCACAATTCAGAATTTGATTTTTGTACAATATATTATATCGTAAATAAATATGATAGATTAGAGTGCTTCAATAAGATAATAGAGGGTGCATAAATGATGTTTTAGTAAAATGATAGTCAAAAAATTATAATTAATTTTTTTTTAAATTAAAAAAGAAATTGATTTCTCAAATAATACCAGGCATTTGTTTTAAAGAAAGCAGTTTGTAAAGTAGGCGAATATAAACTGTATAAACATGTACAGAAAATTCTGGACAGCATTAACAATGTCTGCTATACAATATTTTAGAGATATACATGTAAATATGATTATTCAATGTTTAGATATTAATGTAAACTAGAAAAATCATGTGATGCTTTGTTTTGGTATAACACAAAGCATATAACATTCTTAATATGATATCAAAATTTTTAACATTTTAATTATTAGAAAATGAATTCAGAAAACATAAGAGTAAAAAAAAAAAGAATTTTATTATGATAATAAAAGTGACAGAAAACAAAATATTTTATTTTAATTTCAATAAATTATCAAATCTATATATTTATTTATGTTTTTTTTTTTTTTAGCAAAATATTTTATTTCTGGATACTACAGATTTAATTTTGTGGACTGTTTCAAACATACCCATGTATGGAACAGATATTCTATTAGAAATGAAAATAGAAAACATGGAGAGCTATTAAAACATGCACTTGAAAAAAAAAAATTGGAAAGATATATTTAACAAAATAGATATAAACAATAAAAACAAATTTTTTAAAAAAACGTGTTTATTGAGAAAATTATGGAAAAGATGAAGATCATATTGGGAATGATTAAAAGTATTATGAAAGGAATTATACAGAATAAACAAAGGAATTACTTGATATTTTTTTTAAAAAAATCAGCTATAAATTTTGAATCTAATAATGGATAGGGAGTTTGGAATGCAGCTAATGATTATGATAAAATTAATTTGTAGTAAGAAAGAAATATTAATTTAGACTTACATCTAAAAATAAATAACAAGAGATTTAGAAAAGTTATAATAGTTTTCTAAATACATTTCAATATCAAGTTCATTTATTAATACCATTGCCATGTGCAATATAGTATCCAATAAGTTTCAGTCTATTAATCCAGTGCCATTCATTGTTCTTTCAATACTGATAGTTTTTATACAAAAAAAAGTCTAAAACTGCTGAATATACAATAAAATAATGAGTGGAACATACAATTACATTGTAACAATTACTGCAAAAATATGACCAATGGCATGAGAAACTCATCATTATAGATCTATATACTAACCTAAATGGCTAAAATTGTAAGGTAAAAAAATAGAAAGAATCACTGAGAAGAGGCAAGTCTTTGCTGCATCAATATCTTATTTTACATGACAGAAGAAATTATTCTGGTCAAATCTGATTATAAAACATTTCACTATCTGACAAGTGTTACTTCTGTCTACTTTTTAGTAAATAATACTATTTATTTATAATATGCTTGCATATATTTGTATGACTTTAGATGTATTGATCGATGATTTAAAAGTAGTTAGATTTTGGATATAAAGATAATATTTTATTCGTGCTGCGTTTTCATTCTCAATTCAGTTTGCTGATTTGTTTAGAAAGCCTTTTTATTGATCAATAGTGACTGAATATAGACTAGATACCTGATACTGTTTTGAATTTGCTTGAGAAGTTTTCATTTACTATAAATTTTTAATCTCAGTTTATATACATGGTTAAATAATATCCAGACATGAAATCTTTTAACTGAATAATATAAGTATTCACAAATTTAAGATCTTTTTAAAAATGAAATGTTACATATAAACTCAACTGCCTGTATCCATTTTCATAGTCTTTTAAAAAATTTACATAATAATTAAAAAAATTATACGAAAATAAAACAGAAAAAAATATGCATATTAGTGCAATTTAAACACAACATTAATTATATTCTAATTGAAATAATTAATATGAAATAAGTGCTAATTTTTTTTTTTAACAAGTTTATAACATTTATCATTTTTATCAAAATATAATTGTTTAATTTAAATTTTATTTTTTTAAACAATTTAATATGCATTTTTTTTTGTTGAGTGAGAAAATGTCATTAATGATAGAATCTAATAATTAATTGTAGCTCCATTCTTCTTCTGGACATGTATTACTTTAAACACCTCGTTTTTGATTTTCCTTAAAGGCATGTATTGTATTATCTTTTTTCTAAAAAAACAAACAAACAACAACAACAAAAACGTCTATTTTTATTAACGTGTAATAAAGGTTAATAAAAGTTTGCAATCTAGGCAATGTGAGTAATATTTGTAATTATATATTACACTATTTCCATCATCTAGTATTGAGTATGGAATGTCTTTAGAAAAAATTAATTTTAAATTTTCAAAGTGTATTCAACTGTTAGTAATGCAAAATGTTAAAATTTTCTAAAGACATTCAATTCTCAATACTAGACAAAGAAAATACTCCAATATACAAATAAAATACTAGTTTTCTACTTCACCTTTGATTAGTAAGTAATTTAGATTGTGCTTTACTCAAAAGATCAGGCAATTTCAAACTAAATTACAAACTGATACGGTCAAAAACAATAAACCCAGAATAATGCTACCTTACATACCATCAGTTGCTAGGAAATATAAAATATGTGCTGAGTCCGTCGAACTAGGATTCCACACCCCACCATCAACAAACAGAATGATAAACAATACCAAAGACAAAATACCTTCTGATCAAATAGCCCAAGCAGTTTATAAAATTTCATGCCCATCCAATGGATGTAGAGCGGCATATTATGGGGAGACCTGTGTCAACATTACAACAAGAACATCTCAACATCATTATTTGTACAGGAAAGCTATAAATAATGATGAAAACAGATTCATATTCTTTGAGCACCAAAAAACAACAGGCCATGTGTTTGAACCCACTATGGCAAGGGCACTATGCATGGAACGTAATGATATGAAATGAAAAATTAAAGAGGCATACTTTATTGCAAATGACAATTGTGCAATAAACCGGAAAGAATTGTGCTTTACAATCTCCAGAAAATGGTCATTATAAAATTTGCATAAAATTTTACATAAACCAAAGCTAAACTTCAGTTAAAATTAGGCTATGATTATGGAGACACAAGGTCTCTGAAAGTGCTAAGCCATATAACTTTTAATAAGATTGAGACAAGCTTCACTTTTATATATAAATACAACTAAAATACCATCATCACAAACCTTCAGGAAAACCCCAATTGAGTGATAGTTTGCCATTGTTACCCCCCCCCCTTTAGTGATCATTTTGTTCATAATATATATATATATTTTTAAAGAATAAGTGGAAAATACATTACATATTATACTGAGTCTTGGTAATATAAAAAATAAATAATCAAATAGTTTATTGCTCAAAAGTTCATATGAAGATTAAGTACTAAAAGTGAAAGAGCTGAAGCCATGATCCAAGGAATGTGAGTTCTAAGAGTCCACCACTCTATTAAGCAGTTCAATATACAGAACAATTTTTATAATGAAAGGTGCTATTAAAATCTTCTTGGAAAATCAAGAATGTTTAAAATATAAACATAAAAATAATTGATAGTAATGCACTTGGCTGCCTGCATTCTACTTCATGTTTACTCAAATCTTTAAACACTGCTTCAACATCATGAAATAATGATGGGATGACTAATTGATAAATTTAAGATTCTTTTGATATGGAAAGAGGATTTATCATAATACTACTATGAAATTGATAAATTCAATGTGTAATCTAAAGCCTCATATTTTTCATTGGCGGTTTTTTTCTTCAAACTTTTAGTATTATTTGTCTTTTTAATTTCTTATTTTAATTTTGAGAAAATGTAAGGGGGTGGGAGAAAAGTAAAAATATTGTCAGTTGTAAGTTTTCAAAGTTTATTTTGATTTCTCATAATTTCTTCCTATTTGTAATTGACAGATTTTTAATGAATTTTTATTCTTATTTATTTGCTTTAAACATTTTTAAATTTATTATTTGGTTTTTAGAGAGTGAGGGATGGGTGAGATACTATCAATTATAAATGTTGTCAACTTTTATGAAACAAGAATTGTCAGTTACATTCATTACAAATTATCAATAGAATAATCCAAATAAAAAGGAACTGGCTGACTTTGGAATAACACCAAATTAAAAAAGTTAAAATAAAGTGTTTCTTATTTATTTTGATTTCCAGTACCTAATAGTTGTTTTTTTGTAACTTGACAAAAATTTAAAAAAGGCATTACCACTTCATACAGACCAAATAATGTGGCACCTATGCAGTAAATAAACAATGCAAAATTGCTCTAAACTTCTCTTTATCTTTTTTTTTGTCCATCATAAACAAGTTGAGGTCTAAATAAAAAATGTAAGGAACTTTGTTTAATTTTTTTTTTAAAAAGTAAAAATAAATAAGTAAAACAATTTAAATAAATACATCATGTTTTATATTTACATTTCTTTTTCAAATAAAAAATATTTTAACAATATCAATGAGGAACACAAAATTTATTTTTAAATTAATTTCTAAAAAATAAAGTATGTTTCATTTTTATCGTTTATTTTCTGTTCTATTTTTTAATTATTTCTCAACCTATATTTTAGGTATGTAAAGTATGTTGAATCTTAAATTTATCGATTAGTTATCCCAGTATTAAGTGCTTGTCTTATAAATAAAGATGCCGTTGGATAGTGCCATTTTCACACTAAAACTATAAAATATGATCATTCCTGGGCATTGATTATAATAATTTTGCTATGCTTTTTTGTGTCGGATATTTTTTTACTTGTAATAAGGCTTTTTTTTTTATCAATTTTCTATCGGATATTTTTTTACTTGTGTTACGCTTTTTTTTGTTGTTGTTGTTTAACTAAAAAATAATAATCGTAATAAAAAGTAAAATTTCTTAGTCTATTTTTTATTTTTTTTAGTCGTTTTACTTTTTTTTTGACAGACAAAGAGATATTACAGCTATTTTTTACTTCAAATAGAATGATAATAAAAAGTAAAAGTTGTTACGGTTAGGTTTAGGGTTAGTTTTAGGGTTAGTTTTAGAGTTAGTGTTCTGTTGTTTGTAATGCTAAAATAAAAAAATTCAAAATCGTAACCGTACTCGGACAAAATAAAGAAACTCAAACTTTTTTAAACAACAACAAACACATATAAATGTCTTCTTTACTCATTAAACATGTTTATAATATTTGCTTTTTATGAAATTTACAAAAAATCATGTATTTTTGTACTTTTCTTACTGGATATTTTTTTGGTACCACTCTTTTTTACTTCAAAAATATACACACGGTAGAATCTTCTTTGTCTCGTGGAATGTTACGAACAGTACGTTACTTGAAGCGTTACCTAATTGCAACTCACTAAAAACATAGATATTTAACATTTTCCCAATTAAAACTTCAATACAGTTCATTGTAAAAAGTCTTAGAATTATTACTTTAAAAAATATGAACATTTCAATACTTTAAAATAAAAAAAAATCCAATGAAAACAACATTTCCATCCAATTCAAATACAAACTCTCTCATCAAGCCGTAACTATTTTATAAACTGTGCGAATTCGGAAAATTTATTTGCTGCGATGCGACATACATGCTGTACTGCAATGCGACATAGTGGCCTGCATTCTGTAGCACAACAAAAAAGTTGTATTATAGAAAATGCGGGTTCGAATGTGCCAGCCACAGAAACAGCATTTTTATGTGTTTTAGCGCAAAAACGGTGCCATAGAGCGGTGTCTTTAACTATAAGATGAGTACCCAGTATTATTTTGTGATGTAGATGCAGTGTTTTAAAGAAACAATTAAACATAAAATAGAATATAATTAACCAAGTACATTGATACCAAATAATTTTTCACTCAATTATATCCATTAAAAATTATCAAATTATATATATAATAAAAAATAATTATATTAGCTGCATGTATAAAGTGAGTATTGTATAATTAAGTATACACATATGCTCATATGGGAATGTAATACCAAGAGTAAACTGACCATAAATAAAATAGTCATAAGTAATATTAATAACTTTGTGTATTTCAAAAGAGATTCTTAATAATTGCACAAAATCATTATTTTATTATACAATATATCTCAAGACACCAATCACATGATTCTAAAATGAATTGTATACAATCTGCCCATAGAAAATGTTATTATTGACCATTTCTAATTGTTATTTACCTCAATAGCAAAAGTCTCAATTGAATATACAAAAGTAAAATAGATAAATTAGCTAATCTACAATTTAAATAAATTTATTGTAATAACTTAAAATAATAAATTTTATTGGCTAGTACTACCAATAAAAAATGGCAGGTCTAAAAAAAGTATTATCTAATAAAATGAGTAGACTATTGTATGTGATTGTGACTTAAACTGTCCATCTATTATCATTTTGTGCTTTTGATCATTTCTTGTTAATCCCAACACATATCTCTCCATATTTCAAAGAGTAGTCAGAACTCTAGTCCTCCATGTTAAGTATCTAAGTCTCACTTCCATAAGCATTTTTCATTACATTTCAGATATGATGCAGCCAGGCAAAATAAAATAAAATAAAACAAAATTAACAAATGCACATTGAAATCATATCATCTAATAGTAAGGAATTTATACTTATATTCTGAAAACTTAGGTTAAGATCTTTCTGTTGTTTATAATATTTTGTAAAATTGTTAAAAGTTAAATTATAAATTAAACTAAACACAACAACATTGTCTTAATATACATAAATATATTAAAGCCTTACACCCAAATATGCAATGGTGGTGTATCTGCATGCATTGCAGATTACAGAAGTATGAAGCAGATCTAGTAAATAGGTAGTTAGCCCATAATCATTACAAATAACAAATGTTAGCCAGTAAATGAGTATCTAATTATTCTTAGCTAGAAGGCATAATAAAAATAAAAAAACTGCTCAAACCTTTGGTTACTGCTTTCATCATCATTCTTTTTCTGCAAAGAGACTAGTAGAAAAGCCTCTACCCTGAAGCTATTTCAGCTTATTTTATTTTTAGGTAAATATTTTATATGTGTGTGAAATACAATTTATCTTTCAACATATAATCACGTGCACAGGCATACATATATATGCATATATAGTTATTAATGTCTAAAAATCATGTATAGTCATAGCGAATCAATCATAATATCGACTTTGTAAGACTCCTACTTTTGTTAGAACTTATAAGATATATAACTTAATTATGTAGCAGATAACTTAAAATCAATGATTCATTTTGAAATTACATTATGCATACTATTCAGGAACATCTAAATTTAAATATTATTCTAAAGATTTGTTATTCAAAGTTTACGACTACCAGTAACAAATATAATTATTATAATTTGTATTTCACAGCCATTAAATCATTATAATGATTTAAATTTGATATTCTTTGATTCAAGTTGTTATACTGTTTCGCATCTAAAAATAAAAATCTCATTACGCTTGGGGAAGAATCATGAGAAGAATCTATTTTTAATTCTTGCAGTCAATTAAATAAAGAAGGAGTAAATTAATGAAATTAATGAGTGATAAAAAGTAATATAAGGAATACAAACAAAAATAACTTACCAATGGACCTGTAACCAATACTAAGTGCAGCATTTAATACATTAAAAATTGTATCTTGGCCAGTAATTTTATAAGTACCCACTAAAAAAAAATACAAAACAAATAAGAAAAAATAAGAAAAACAAAGACAAAAAACATTTTTTTATAAATTAATACACTATACAGGCTTAAACCTGCATATATATATATATGTAATATATGCAGGATTCGAAGTCTGAGTTCGAATCCCGCAAACATTTTTTTATGTAAAATTTTTTGAAATTATTATATCTATTTATTATACATTAAACAAGATATAATATGATTTAATAATAAAAAAAATCAATACTTCTGTATTATACAAAGCATTCAATCTTATATATATATTGTAACGATACAGATAATAGGAGTAATATGGGGAAGTAACAATCATCATACTCCCTATTGAATATCACAATCATCTCAGCAACAAATATAAAAGATGAGAGAATGAGCACATAATATATAAGTAATTATAACAATTATAAGTTACATCATCAACATTAAACATGAATAATCAACAATCATCCTTTGTGACTGGATTCTAGCCAATGTCAAGCTTAGGGCATAATATAAACGCAATCATATGCATGCATATCCTTAAGTGCTAAATTTGCTTTGGTCATATGTTATCATGAGTGTATATACTAATTATAAACTAATTTCTAATCTCTATAAATAAAGTGTAATAAATGAACTATAATGTGATCTTGATCTCTGCAACATCTGGATGTCCAAACACATACATATATAAAAATTATCCTCTCCTTTTAACGGAATGAAATACTAAAGGAAAGTACATACCAATAAACAAATTTATGTCTTTATTTTATAGTAGTCTTCTTTAGTTTACTTAACAATATCATTTCTAATCCTAAACGACATAGCATATGGTCATTAATATTCCAGATCATTTTTAATAATCATGATTCATTAATACAAATTGTTTCATTATAATTTATTAATTTAATTTTTGATTTACAAAATGCTTTTAAAATTATAATTTAGAAAATTTAAATATTAATTAGTTTGTCTTCCATCTTTTTTTTCGTGTGAGTATAAAAATAGATTTATTAAAGTTAAAGATTAATATGTATACAAAACAATAAATACAGATATAATATTAATAATATTTATTAGTCATTTATTAGGCTAGAGATTATTCACTTAATAAATAATATTTTTGTAGTGTAATTTTCATTATACCACTCTCATGCAAGATAAGGGCTGATTTCTATCTGCTTTTAACACCTTGTGCAGGGGTATAATTATAAACATGTCTTCAGTCATATGCTTATGATTACACCCCTTCAAAAGCTATTAAAAGTGGATAAAAATCATATTACACTACTGAAATATTATATCAATATATGTGTTAACCATAATGGAAATCACACTGTTTAGATTTTTTGAAATATATATTAAAACATTTAAAATATTAATAAAAAACAGATAATATATATATATTTCCAATTGATTATTTATTATTTGAAAAATATTATTATACATTAAAAAGAGAATGATAATAATATATAAAATTTTATAAAAATTCTACATTAGTTGACGTCAATTACAGCCAGTGCATTAGTAAAAAAAAAAAAAATTGTCAGTAAATTGAACAGAGCTTTATGTTTAACCTGCTACTAAAAGTGCTTGAATGTGCCATCACCTTCTAAGCAATTAACAATATGACTGTTAATTCTAAGGCAATATGTAATTTTCTTATACTGAATGTTTCTTATGTATGTAAATAAAGGGATTTGAACTGAGGATTTTTCAGTCTATTCATCCTCCACTTTATTTCAGAAAACCAATACACATGACCTCACACATGCAAAAAAAAAAAAAAAAGGATTTCTAATATACATATTTCATGCAGAACCAGCATTTATCAGTTGGGCCAAATCACAATCTTCCAAACAGATATATGATCAGTGCTTGGTTTAAATTAATACAATTCTTCAAACTTTAATAAAGAGGCTTCAATCTTCTCACCTTTCCAGTTATTTAATGGACCATTTCATTGAAACCCAATGATGGAATGCTTAAAGCCAGCCCTTGTTGGATTTGATATTATATTTATACCCATGTATGTGGTTACATAATGTATAATAATATGAGGGGTTGACATAATGTCTACATGAGTATGACTATAATACTAATTCCAACTAGGGCTCATTTCAATGCTGGTTTTTCAACAAAATAAATGGTTGAATTGTTGGAAGAGTAAGAAGATTGAAGCCTGTCCATTAAAGTTTGAAGAATCCATTCTAGACATGGTATTGCTACTTTTGATTTAAATTAAATTATCTCATAAAATCAACCATGTCTGTTGAAGGTAGTTTATATGATAGTTGTAATCATTATTCAGACAGTTAATTTTTATGCATGCAATATTTACATACCTTCCACATTACAAATCAGTCTCCTTTTCCAACCCTTTTTACACCTTTCTGTATTTATTGTAGATTTCCAATTCTTGTTGTAATATTTAGTGATATTCAGATGAGAATCAAGAGGGCTAAATTTTGGAATTGATAGATTTAAATAACATAACTTGCTTTACAACGTTAAGCAAAATAAAAACAACAATATATTCCATTAAGACAGACGAAGAACAGATGCAATTCTTGATTTATGATTTGTTTCAATGGTAATATTTTACAATAAATGCTTTTATTTACTGTGCACTAAAAAATAATTGTTTTCTTCAACTACAATTGCGATTTTTATATTTAACTTGAAATAAAATCATGGGTGACTTTATTTCAAGTTAAATATATAAATATACATTGAAGTAAACAATTGTTTTTTGGTTTTTTAATGCACAGTAAATAAAAATGTTTATTATAAAATATTCTTTTATATATTACTTTTTAACTTTACATTTTATATATATTATTCTAAATTTTTTAGTATTTAAATATTTTTTGTAATTATTTCTATTTAAAATGATGAATAAAAAGTTGCCACAGTCTGTGATGCATTTTAAAGGGAATTCACAGCAACTTAAAATTCGATTCCAATATTATTTTATTTATGAAAGAAACATTTTTAAAACAGAAATATTACTAATCAAGAATAAATAAAATTTCATTTATTTTAAAAGCAACTTTTATAATCATTTGAAACTAAGATTTGTTTTTATTTCTATTTTAATTGATCATTAATATTTTTAGTTAAAATTTTTTTTTTTAAAAAGCACTTAAAAAATATACCACTCTTTCAGGTGCAGCACTGCAGACTTATTTAAAGGATGGGCTTTATTTAAAACTTATTAATAAAGTTTTGTTTATATTAAATAGAAATTGCTCGCGAGTTTGGTTTCATTTTAAATTCATTATTCTTAAAGTAAATTGAAAACTTTTACTGTGGATGAATTTTGCTAAATTTACTGCTTTGAATTTGTCTTTAAATTTCTATTTTAAAAATATCGTGAACTTTCACATAATTAATCCATTCCTTTTTTGCTAGTGCCTGAAGGGCGAATTCTACCAGTTAATATGTATTTGGGAATCAATTCTTTAAATATAAATGTTGTTAGTTTAATAATATTATAAATAGAAGCATTATTATTCATTATGATTAGTTAAATGACTCAGAATTGAAAACAGATTATTGCCCGAGAGGTTAGACCATTTCCAAACTTTAAATAATATTATAAAATCATATAAACGTTGCTGGCATACATTTTCTTTTATTCTGATATTTTATCTTTCCATTTCTTGATTGCTTGTTCATTGGGGCATCGGAAGTATGAAGCTCCCATAATCAGAGATACTACTCTCTATGGAATGTAAGGTTTATGAGGATTATGTGCTGCAGATGGCAGTACATAATGATCTGGGGTCTCAAACTCAGCCTCTCCTTCGATATCGCTCCGCCAGAATGCATGGACATATCAAATCTAAGTTCGTCTCAAATATTCTCTTAAAATGATTAAATATCCACAATCGCCATGAGGCCTTCTTTCGTTATTGTATGCTAGTACCGTTACTCTGCTCTTTAATTTGTTCATCATTCACCTAATCTTAGTAAGTCGCAATGATGTGTTAAAGATAATGATTCATTTCGTAAAATACATTCAGTATGTTGATCTTAAAACTGCTTTCGTTTAAAAAAACTTTTTTGATTCCCAGAGACGTAAATCAATTTGTATCATTTATTCTTGTAAATATTGCGCATTGTTTATTTCTTATGTATACTTATTCTAGAGACGCTATGTCCAAACAATGCCTATTAAATGTATGTAATAATTTTAAGATTGTAAATAAATGATTGAGAACGTACATTTATATTTATTTGTCAAAATGATTAATGTTAAATTATCGTGTATCTTTCTGTAATCCGAATCTGTTCCGATCTTGTAGATTATTTTGTACACCCACAGCATTTATTTGTAAACATTTGTAAATTGGCATATCAACCCCGCACAACTTATAACACATTCTATAAAATTGTAGTCATTCAGTAATTAATAAAGGGGATTTTATAAAACAATCCCTAAATTTTGTAAATAAGCAATGTCATCCCAAGCGTGAAACATTTTGTAACATATATATGCGTTTGTTTAATATTTATTATATATATATATATATTTTCATGTAAATCCTGGTTTGTTTTTGTTTTGAATTATTATTTTCTAGTTAATATTTAGAACTATTTTCATTGGCTAAGAGCTTAGCATTAATAAATAAGTATAATAAATGTAATTCCTGGGCGACTCCAACCTTGATCATCATCATCAGTCTGATCTTATGCTCTACCGCTTTGTTTCTGGGCACGGATTTAAAATAATTTTACTGTGTCATCAGAATTGTTGTTCATTGGGTCAGAGATTCGAAGAATAGGCAAATAGGTTAGAATTCAGGATTTCTCCAGACCTGTGTAACTCAAGCATGATCGGATTCGAGGTACTTTTGCTTAGGATTTGAGTCTTGTTAAGTGGGCACACTATTTTGACCGGTACAGTGGATTTTTTTTCCGTGCTTGGTGCCCAACATGGGGCAACATGTCAGCTTGGGCCAACAATTTGAACACACCAAGTGACCACTTTGACACTGTAATATAGGTGGCAATACATAATCAAAGCAAACAGGACATTCAAACAAACTGGCCAAGTCAGGAGTGCTGGTAGCTAAGGTGACAGGAGCATGATTTCTGCTTTTGGTTGTGGTCAAAGACTGGCTACTCATTGATGTTGATTTCAGCTTATTTAGCATTGAAATCTACAGCATCTCCAAGTTCTTAACCACTATCACACCCTTTCTGTGTCCAGTAACTTGTGATAACTGTATTTTCAGTTTACTTTTAGATCAATTCTGAAACTTTTTTTCTTACATCTGTGATGTTTGTGAAGCAGTATGCTTCCAAACGTTTGTCACATGACAATGTGGAAAAGATTGATTGGTGCACATCATTTGATACTTTGTCCAACAAAATAGAAAAGGTTACAGATGGAGTAGAGAAAATAGACTATGAGACAGTATTAATAGGAGATTCACTAATAAGAGAATGTGGGGTATAATTGCAAGGGAAAATAGAAGCAGGTATGTTAGAGTATGTTTGCCTGGAGCAAAAATTAGGGATGTGACAGATAAAGTAAGAAAGCAAGGTAGTAGAGATGTATATGTAATGGTAGGGACTAATAATTTGGTAGAGCCATCAGAGAAAGTAATGGATGAGTACGTAGAATTGATTAGGAATTTGAGAGAGATCAAAGGAAGAATAGGAGTAGTGGGACTATTACCAAGATTTGATAAGAGACATTTGTTAGATAGGGCATGTTCTATAAATGAGAGTGAAAAAATTGTGTGAGAGAAATAATGTTGTGTTTGTGGATATATGGGATTGGTTTATTGGAAAGAGGGAGTTGTATAGTAAAGATGGTTTGCACTTAGGAAAACAAGGAAGTGAAGTTTTAGGGAGTCTGATATTTAAAGAATATAATTCAGGAAACTTCTAAAGGGGGGTGGGCTTTTAAATTGTAATATTATCAAAAAGAAGAAGAATGAAGGGAATATAAGAAATAAGCAAAAAATGGTTGATTTAGATATAAGTGTAGATATGGAGAGGGAATGGTTTTGTAATATTAGTGGTAAGAAAGTTTGTTATAAACATAATGGAGAAGAAGGAATCAATAGAATTTATAAAAGAGTAGTTAGGAAAGAAGAAATTGTTAAAATTGGGTTTTTGAATATGCAAGGTGTTAGGAGACCAGAAAAATGGCTGGAATTAAATAAAGCAATTGAAAATGAAGGGCTTGAGGTATTAGCAGTAGTGGAAACTCATCTAAGAGAAGAAGAACCTAATTTGGAAGAGGTAGTATGGCAGGGTATAAACAGAAAAGAAAAAGAAAAAAGGAGTGGTGGTATAGGTGTTATATTGAGAAAATATTTAAATACTGTTAAATGTCAAGAGCATTTGTGGTTTGAAATAAGGTTGGGTAGACAAGAATGGATGGTGGCTGTAGTGTATATCACCACTGGAGATAGTCAAACTGTAATGGAGTGGAACAATAGTATATATGAATGCCTAGTTAAGGATATACAGAGTTCTAAAGAAAAGGGGAAGAGAATAATGGTTATAGGGGTTATGAATGGACATATTGAAGAAATTGATGATGTAGATAATAAGAATGGTTAGTTTTTGAAGGAATTTTGTCAAAGAATAAATTTGAGCATTGGGAATTTATTAAATGTGTATGATGGACAATATACATGGTCTAGGAATAATGTATTTCACACAATAGATTATGTATTGGTAGAGAAAGAGGGAATGAATAAAATACGGAGAATTAAGGTGTTTGATAATGAAGAGAGAGTATGTAATAGTGATCATAACTTTATTGTAATAGAAATGGTTAGTAATGTGATGGAGGATAGAAATAAAGGTAGAAATAATAGTGAAAGATGTGGATGGAGAGTAAATGATAGGAATAAGTTGGAAGAGTATAAAATAAAAGTTGAAGAAACCATGGAGCAGTTGGTTGGGGATGAATATAAGGACTGGTGTGGTGAAATAGAAAAAGTGGCAAATAGGGTTTTAGTCAAGAATATGCAGAAGAATAAAAGTAATAAAAAATGAGAGTAAAAGTGTAAAAGAGAGGGAAAAAGCATGCAGAGAGTATAAGTGTGCTATTAAGAATAAAGAAAGTGAAATTGATATTAATGCTAAATGGAGAAAGTACTTAGAAAAGAAGAAGCTAGCTAAAATGGATAATTATAGAAAGAGGATGAAGTTAAATAGTAAATTGTTGGAGGATATTAATAAAAGTGGAAGAGATGGAAGAAAAAAATTTTGGAATTACATTAAAAGGAGAAATGTAGGGAAAAGAGAGATAGTATTAATAAATGTTGGGGGAATAGAATGTAGCTCTAGAGGCAAGCTAGAGAAAATCTTAAATAAATATGTAATGGATATAGAAAAGATGTTAGATGTGAAGGAATTAATGATAGAAAACATGACAGCAGTTAGTAATAGGAGTATTAGGCTCACAAAAAATGAATTGAACGAGGCAGGAAAAAGATTGAAAAGTGGAAAGGCAAGAGGTTTAGATGGATGGGCAGCAGAGATGGTAATGAATTTAGGGCATTAAGCAAAAGCAAAGTTATTATCATGTTTTAATAAGATGGCACAGAAGACGGTGTTTCCGGGTAGTTGGAGTAATACAAGAATAAGATTATTATTTAAAGGAAAGGGTAAGGATCATAGAAAGTTAAATAATTATAGACTGATAGTGGTAACATCAGTTTTATATAAAGTTTTCACATATATGGTAGCTGGAAGAGTTGTAAAATGGATAGAAGAGAATAATGTAGTGGGGGAAATGCAAGGAGGTTTTAGGTCAGATAGGCGTATAGGAGATAGTTTGTTTGTAGTTACACAACTTATGGAGATGAGTAGGAATTCAGGTAGATCATTATATATGAGTTTTATAGATATAGAGAAAGCATATGATAGAGTAAATAGAAATAGATTATGGGTAAGATTAGCCAATTTGGGAATGGATGAAGCTTTAGTAAATATTATTAAGAAATTATATGAAAATAATTATTATACTTACCAATTAGGGGATATAGAATCAGTTAAAGTTAAAAATGGGGTGGGATTAAGGCAAGGATGCCCTATGTCACCGATTTTGTTTTTGCTGTTTTTGAGTGAAATGGAGAAAGCAATAGAAAGACTAGGAAGAGGGGTAGAGATACAGTTAATAGGTGTCAAAGGAGTATATACTTTGTCAGGTCTTTTTTTAGCAGATGATATCTTTTTATGTGCAGAAAGAAGAGAAGATATGGATATTATGTTGAGGACATGTGCAAGGGTGGGTAAAGAGATGGGGATTAAATTTAGTGAAGAAAAATCAAATATAATGATGGTGAATACTGGGGAAAAAGAGGATGTAGTTTTTTTATTGGGGGATATAAAGTTAAGTGTGGTGGATAGATATAGGTATTTGGGAATCATCTTATGTAATCAGGAAAATTGCTTGGATGAATGGGAGAAAAAATTGATAAATGAAGCAAAGAAAAGAAAGGGGTTGGTAAAGAAACTAACAGTATTTTCATATAATAAATATGATGTAGCTAGAATTGTATGGAAGGGAGTTGCAGTAGCAGGGTTAACATATGGTAATGATGCATTATGTGTTAGTAAAAGGATTTTAGATTATTTAGAGAAAGTACAAAGGGAAGTAGGAAGACATGCATTAGATGCAGAGATGTGGACAGCAAAAGAGGCAATTCAAGGAGAAATGGGATGGTCAAGTTTCTATATAAGAGATGCAAAAAGTAAAATGAAAATGTTTGGTAGGTTGCAGTTTATGGATAGTAAAAGAATAGCCAAAATAGTGTTTAATTAGGTTATGAGTAAAGGGCAGGTAACAAGATGGGTGAGAAAGGTAATGTGGTGTGCAAAAGATATGGATAAAGAATTTATATCGGTATACTTGTATAAAAGGT
This sequence comes from Epiperipatus broadwayi, assembly GCA_028023455.1. NCBI lineage: Eukaryota > Metazoa > Onychophora > Udeonychophora > Euonychophora > Peripatidae > Epiperipatus > Epiperipatus broadwayi. The sequence continues at coordinate 3,169,950 of JAQFVV010000142.1, read as the reverse complement.
GGGATGATTGTGTTAGGAGGATTGTTGAGTGTTATAGTGGTAAGGAATGGGATAAAAGAATAGAAGGATTAATAAAAATAGGGAGTTGGAGAGATGGAGAAGTAGTATGGAGGGTAAGAAGAGTTTAAATATATATAGAAGTAAACGGAATATTGGAAGTGAGTTAATTTATGATACTAGTAAGGAAAGTAGTTTATTGTTTAAGGCTCGAATGGGATCTTTAGCAACAAGAGAATATACATGTAAATGAAAAATTATGGGTGATTTAGTGTGCAAATTGTGTAATGAAGGTATAGAAAATATTAGGCATCTGTTGATTGAATGTAAATGCTTGAAAGCAGAAAGGGTACAGATAATGAAGTTATGGGAGAATAGGTATGAACAAAGTGACTATACAGAAAGTGAGTTATTAGTTTTTATGCTGGGTTTGCAAAAAGATAAGGGGGGTTTAGATTTAAAGGCCATAGAGTTGACAAAGATTATGTTGTGGAAATGGGATGGGGCAGAATATGGGAAGACTTAGAGTGGGGAATGGAAAATAAAGTGGCTAACAGGTTTATCTGGGCATAGTTGCTGAGTTATTCTTGACTTCGTTTAAAGAGAAGCCAAATACATGACATCACATCACAACATCAGCTGTCAACTACAGATTAAATGTAAGATAAAAAAAAACTACATTAATTTGTCCTGATGTATAATTAAATGCAAACATCTATTTAAGGGTATCAATTTGCCAACCAATAATTGAATAACTAATAAGAAAATAATATAGTTTCCTAAAAAAAAAAACATTCCACAATTGATTTCAAAATTCTCAGTTATCTAAATAAATGCTCAAGTTGCAATCATGTTTCAAAATCAGGTCAAGGGCATAGCAGGAAATATATTCAACTATTTCTCTATAAGTCCCATTACTTCTTATATTTGTTTATCTGAATACACATATATTGAGATGTTTTAGTCTCATTGCTATTTTTATATAGACACTGGTTATTCTTTTAATAATATATTTATTGGATAAGTTTAGACATTAGAGATATTTCTATAAGAGATATTCTATCATTATAATCTACATCTTGGCAATATGGAACCTACTATATTTATCAGCATTTGTGTGTGTTATATATATATATATATATATATATATATATATATATATATATATATATATATATATATATATATATATATATATATATATATATATATATGTAGGTGTCTGAAACATCACTTCAGAGATCATGTATTGCCCCAATCCTTCTGCAAATAACTCGACATTACATGATATTAAGTTCTGCATAAAGAAACCCACTAAGCTGCCTATCCACAAGAGAAAATTATCATTGAAGAGGAAATACTAATGTATTATTAAATAAAGAAAGTATAACAACAATATTTGCTTATATAAAACAATAATCCTGCTGAAAGAATAATAATACATCAGAAGAAATTGAGTAAGAGAATCTCCAATATCAACATGTTTGAAATTCAGTCTCTCAACATATTTATAGTAAACAAATTAGAAAATCATCCTTACATATGTCATTGTCATATTATCCTGCCATCAATCTGTAAAATTTCTATAAAATTTTAAAGAAATTCATTTGATAAAAATCTGTTACAGCTTGATTACAAAATTTACCCTAAAGAAAAAATCAAACTGAGTTTCTAAGCTAAATAAAATTGTTTAACTAAAAGTGATTCATCATAACTTAAATTACTGATATACTCCAAAAACTTGAGCGAGTCAAGCTACTATGAAAAGGTATTTTTAAACCATGCACACACACACACACACACACACATATATATATATATATATTATAACTTAATAGCACTGAATTAACTTTCAGTGACATCTCACCAGAATCACAGTGCTATTAAGTCAGAATATACATATATATGGTTTAAAAATATCTTGCCATAGTGGCTTGACTCACCTCAAGTTTTTGGAATATTTCATTAGTATATGAAAAGAGTGTAAAGTTAAATAAATAAAATACTAGTTTTCTACTTCACCTTTGAATAGTAAGTAATTTAAACTGTGCTTTATGCAAAAAAGTGGAGCTTGCAAAATATTATTAGAGTTATATGGCTAAGTGCTTTCAGAGAACTTAAGTCTCCATATTCATAGCCTATTTTAATTGAAGTTCAGTGGTGATTTATGCAAAATCTATGCAAATTTTCTTTATAATGACCATTTTCTGATGATTGCAAAGCATGATTCCCTTTGGTTTACTGCAGAGTTGTCATCTGCAATAAAGCATGCCTCCTTAATCTTTCATTTCACATCATTACGTTCTGTACACAGTGCCCTTGCCATAGTGGGTTTGAACACATGGCCTGTTGTTCTTTGGTGCTCGAAGAATATGGATTTGTATTCCGTATTATTTATAGCTCTCCTATATAAATAATGATGTTGAGATGTTCTTGTTGTAATTTTGGCACGCTCTACATCCATCTGTTGGTTGGGCATGAAATTCTACAAATAATAATTGCCCACAAGCACAGTTGAACTTCATAGTGGAGTTTTTGAAATGGATGGATCAAAGTATTTTTGGCCACATTTAATGGTAAATGGTTTAGAATGAATGTTGGATGGCCAATGGGTCTACCAATAAGTGGGTTAATATCTAGTATTTTCCTCAATCATTTTGAAAGGCAAATACTGACTAAGTACTATGCAATTGAACCAAATTTAATATATATGCACTATGTCAACGAAGTATTCATAGTGGCACCTAAACAAATAATAATGGATATTCAAATAGATCTGCAAACACAAACCTCCTTAACAATTAACTGCATACCTGAAAACCTTCAGCACAATGTTAAATATGTGGATATTCAAGTTCATAGAGATCCACACCAACTTACCTATGCCATGATAGTCAAGCCATTAGAAATTCAAGGATTTATACATCCAAACTCGAACTCACCCAACTCACATAAATTGGCTGGACTCCCTTCCTACACAAAAATCACAGACTATGTAAATTTGAAGCTGACCACAAAAAGAACCTCACAAATTATATTAAAGATCTAGAAAATGTTGGATTTTCACACAACATCATCTACAAAAAGATCAGGCAATTTCAAACTAAGTTACAAACTGACACAGTTAGAAACAACAAACCCAGAATACTGCTACCTTACATACCATCACTTGCTAGGAAATATTGTAAAATATTTGTCCTTCGAACTAGGATTACATACCCCACCTTCAAAAAACAGAATGATAAACAATACCAAAGACAAGATACCTTCTGATCAAATAGCCCAAGCAGTTTATAAGATTTCATGCCCAACCAACGGATGTAGAACGGCATATTATGGAAAGACCCATGCCAACATTACAACAAGAACATCTCAACATTATTATTTATATAGGAGAGCTATAAATAATACAGAATACAAATCCATATTCTTCAAGCACCAAAGAACAACAGGCCATGTGTTTGAACCCACTATGGCAAGGGCACTGTGTACAGAATGTAACGATGTGAAATGAAAAATTAAGGAGGCATGCTTTATTACAGATGACAACTGTGCAATAAACCAAAGGGAATTGTGCTTTGAAATCTCCAGAAAATGGTCATTATAAAGAAAATTTGCATAGATTTTGCATAAATCACTGCTGAACTTCAATTAAAATAGGCTATGAATATGGAGACTTAAGTTCTCTGAAAAGCACTTAGCCATATAACACTTTAATAATATTTTGCAAGCTTCACTTTTTTGCATAAAGCGCAGTTTAAATTACTTAAATAATTAAACTACTGATATTAAATTACTTCCCCATAATCAACATAAACCAAGTCTAACCATTTTTTGAGTCTATATTCCAATAGTTAAAAGTTACCCTATTCTAGAAATGAAATTTGAGAAAAGCAAACTGGATTAGATATCTTGAATAAAATATTAAAAGAGTCTCTCTCCAGTTTCCTCTTGTTGTGATTAGTTGTCAGAAAATCCATCCTTTGTGGATATCAAAAACAACTCATTCCAAGGTTAACAAAATCAGCAGTTATTTTTACAGCCAATTTTAGACTAGCAAAAATCCACAAATTGCTAACAAATTAATATAATCCTGGTATAATGTCAAAAATGAAAAATGGAGAGAGAACATTGAGAAGCAACATTTTACAAGATTTTGTTAGTCTCGATCACTTTTATGAAAGTGTAATGGATTTAAAAGTAGCTCATCTTTCATAATGTTCTTCTAATGTTAATGTGAAAAAACCTGTAGATGTTTCTGAACTTAAACTGTCCTTGCTTTTCTTAAACAAAAAGCATAATGCTAGAGTTACTAAAAAAATTAGGAGCTAAAGCTAAAACATGATTGGAAAAAACATCCAGTAACATTATTTTAAATAAATTATTCAAAAATTTGGCATAAAAGAAAAACTATTTTTTTTTTTAAAAAAAAAGAAAGAAAACCTATTGCAGTCTCAAAATTAAATAATCTCAGTAAAAATCCAAAAATGTTATTATTCAATGTCATTATGTATTCCCTATTTTTAAAAAATAATATTATCTATTTACAAAAATTTTGTCAATAATTGCTGTAGAATGCTGGGTTTAGGTTAGAAAAAAGCTTCTGAGAATAATTTTTATTTTTTAATAAGTCGTACTAAAAAATTCTTTCAAAATAAATTAAAAACTAGGCTATTGTTATTGATCTAACTATAACTTATAATTCTGTTTAAAAAAAGATAGACTTCTTTAAAAAGTTTTTAAAATTTTTAAATTGAGAAAAACCATTAATTTATTTGACAAAATAATCGTCAATAGATAAATTCAAATGATAGTAAATGATGATCATAATAGATACAATATTTTACAGAATGATCTGCACAGAATTGCTATTTTGGGGTAATTTTGGTTTGTAGCCTTATTTTCTTTGTTTACTTAAGATTAGATTAAATTAATCTTTTAAAGTTGGATAACAGTATTTGGTATATGATGCAAGAAGTACTTTATAAATTCCTTAACACTATCAAATTTTCTGGTGAATGCTATACTCCTATGGAAATATTACTAATAGATTCAAGTTTATTCCTTTACAGTAAACTTCTATTCTTTCACATAATCTACCAGATATCAGATGTGAAGTTGCCTCACAGAAAATGTATAATAAACTTAAGAAAATCAGGCTTTCCAATAATTCAAGGTACAATTTCATGACTCACCTCAAATAAAAATCCTTTTCCAGGTGCTCAATCAAGAGTTTACAATTAAAGAACTATGGTATAAAAATGAAATTGTGAAATTTCCCAACAAATTTCTTTTTCCAAATGCAATAATAGTCAGCTGGATGTGATTTTCCTAGAAACAACTAGAGTCTCGTCAACATATTCAGAAAAAAATCATAATTCTTAGCTTATTGGCTTCATACATACAATTTAATGACTATTGATCTATGAAAATGTAGACAAACACAACTATAAATCACATAGTTAATGACTGTCAGATCTATGGCTACAGCAGAATTGAAAGATTAATAATGCCACTGGTAAATATATTTCATGGTTGGAATTCCTACAAAGTTCTTTATAATACTGCATTAATAATTAAGCTATTTAAAAAAATCATATATTAAATAAATAAATTAAGAACATTTTATAGATCATCTTTTGAATTAGTAAAAATATCACAATCATCAACAATATATTGCATATCTCAAAAACAAGAGGATAGAGTTTTTGTTTTGCTTTTTGCTTCAAATGAAGGCTTTGTTTACATTTTTAACAATCTGTACCTAAATATATTTATAACATTCCATATCATCATATATACTTTAATCACATGATATCTGAAAAAAATAAATGATTCTCAAAATGAATATCCCACTGAACTAGTACCCTTCAAGTGACTCAAATCACAATTTTTTAAATATCATTATTCTTGTTCCATATTTATCAGTATCAAATTATTACAATTTAGTCTAAAGATTGATTAACAAGTATGATCACATTTTTCTAGATAAATAACCTAGGATCATTACTATCATATTATTTTTAGTTCAAATATACACTTTAAATTTTAATTAAAGATTAATATACTTATTATTATTAAACACCACTGCACAATATAAATATTTCAGTTTCCATTTCTCCATTTATACTTTAATCATGTGAGTTAAGATGTTTGAAAAAGTTAATAATTCCCAGGATGCAGTCCATGTTTAATTGTCCCAAGCCTTAATCTCTCAAATGTCTTTATTAGTCTTTCTCAATATTTACCAATATAAATTATTATAATTGAATCTAAACATGTTAAAGTTTCTGCACTAACAACTACCACACTATCATTTCCAGATAAATAATTCTGACAAAGTGCATAAAATTTGGCATCTTTAGATTGTTATATTGACAATATCTTCTTGTGTGTAATTAGTATCAGAATTTTTAGAGATTTCATTAAAGGATGGAAAATTAGTTGAATTACTAGCAGCCTAAGTGAAATATTTTTGATTGTGAATGGAAAAAATGCTTACATTTAATTTTAAATTTAATTTAAAATGATAAAAAATTACCACTATGCACAATATTGTCTAAGATAGTTTCTTCATTATTAAGTTTATTCCATATGGTACCATTTTTTTGCTTCAATTTTTTTAAAAAACCAACAACTAATAACTCTGAAATAACCTGTGTAAAACTTATGTGAAAAACATGGTTCTACTAGGGTAAAGGCAGTAGTAGATAAATAAAAGTAGCATCTACATTCCTAATTAATACTTACAAGAGAAAAAAAATGTTGCAGTAGCTAAATAATGTTAACATCTACTCACTGATTTTAAAGGCAAATGACATTATCAATGTGGAATTTATATAAAAACATCATGGTACATAACACTGTCTATAATAGTTTCTTTATAATTGAGTTTGCTCTTTATAATGATATTTTTCACTTCAATTTTAAAACATTTGAATTAATAGCTTTAGAAAATCCTGTATAAAACTGTCTGTATAAAAACAGGAATTGAATTGTTCTGGAATATCCTATAAAAAGCAGGGTTCTGCTAGATAAAGGATGCAGTATATAAATAATATTACATTTATATTTCATTATTTTTACTCAAACAGCTAAGTTTTTTAAACTCAGTTTTGAAAAAATAAATTATTTAACATTTATGTGAGATAAAATATAGCAATAGGTAAACCACTTTAGTATCTATCTACATATAGACTATCTTTATGATATACATATTCCAAATTAGAAAGTGGAAATAACTCATAAAGATCAAAGAATAATATTTCTTGAATTTCTTCAGTTTTGAATTGAATTTCTTCAATTTTAAACACTTTTAGAGCACTTACCTAGAGGATGATGTTGTTGAAATATTTGCAAAAGAGAATATAAGTTTATGCATATAAAATTTGCTGAAAATTTTTCTCCAATCACTGACTGATAAAGTATTAGGGTGTTTTTAAACTTTAACTATTAAATATAAGTTAAATTCAAAACATTAATAATATTCTGCTGATTATCTTTTGAATTGGCAAGAATATTACAACCATCAGTGTAAATCTCAAAACAAAGAAGATATTAAAGTTCTGATTTGCTTTTGTTTCAAATCAAGACTTTGCATATTTTTTTATATTCATGTACTTGTAAATAAAAAAAGAAAATTGAATCAGAACTTTTATGTATTTAATTAAAATATAGAATTAAAAATAAAATTCATTTTATATGTTTATATACTATTTGATATCTGATAGCTAAAATTACGAATCTTTAGTAACAATAAATACTTAATAAATATAACAATATAAATTTGAGATATATAATATAAAGCTGAAAATGGAAGTAAGTAATGAAAGTGTAAGTCAGGTATAGTTTTAACAATGCTATTTGTTTGCTGATTAATAATTAAATTATGCAAGTAATTAACTATAATACTATAGTCAATTAATGATGGTATTTGTATTGCCCTGATTACATAGTAGATTACCATGTTAGTAACTATGTTTTTAATTATATTAACTGTCAGACTTAAGTTACTAAGTTATCACCATAAAATCATGTTATAAAAACTTCGATTGCCTCATTTCACTCAAATACAGCAGTATTCATTAAAGATAATTATCTATACAGTTAATAATTATCCTAAGCTTATATCATTATTTAAATCAAATGTATCAACTACAATATTAAATAATGACTGTTTGAGAATATGGTTGCTTAATCCAAACTTAGAGATTGGTTAATAATACCTTATACAAAGCTATATTAGAAAATTTGTAATTAAGGTATTATTAATTTTTAAATAACATATCTAAATATAATTACACCTAAAAATAATATAATCATGCAGAACATATGTTGTAATAATATCATTAAAAATTATGTCTTTTTAAATTATAATTCCATGCCTGATAAATAAAATTACATAAAACTTAATGATGAAAGATGGTTTAAACTTCATAAGAACAACATTAGACATCTACTGGCTAAAATTAAGAACTATGCCTGTTTATCTTCAATAAACATGAGTTGCCTAAAGTAAAACAAATAATGTATAATGTAAATAATACTTATTATTGAAATTGAATAATCTGTAACTTCTTATAAAATGTTTCCATAGCAACATGTCATGGAATCTGCATCACTACCAAAGAAATCTACCATTTCCAAATAGATTCAATTGATAATAGAGCATTTATGGAATAGATAGTTTCAATGTCAATACAGATGTAATTAAACAAAAACCCTCTTTCAACTTTGCAAATATTCCAGTTTATTATTTGTTATTTTTTTTTTTTTAAATAATATTTTATTTAAAATATTATTTCACTGTCGATAAAATATTATTTCATTATTAATAAAGTCAGGAATATTTCTGAAAAAAAATCTTGATTAATATCGATTTTCACTTTGAGAAGGAAAGTTGTTCTTTTGCCACTTCATGGCTTGTTTGATAAATTTATTTTGCAATGACATGTGGCAAGTACTTAAGACATGATCACAAGTAAATGAATTTCTGTAGTAAGCAAAATTTTAGAGTCTTATTAATATTTAAAAGCAAAGTGAAAATTTGTTTAAATAGATTTTTAAATAAATGCTTAACTAACAGTACTGTACAATATATTAGAAAATGATGTTTTTTAAGTAAAAAAATTAAACAGCAAAATAAATTAATTTTCAAATAAAATTAATCTTATGTTTAGCTGCTTATGAGGAGTTGTGAAATATTTGAACACCAGAGTGATCGATTGAACACAACCAGTTCTATTCATTTTAACAGATTAAAATTACTTCTTACTTTCTTCATTGGATAATCAATTCAGAAAGCTTTATTATGAAACGCTTTTAATTAATAAACTTAATATAACAGTCAGCGTGAATATAAAGGCTGAATATAAATAGAAATTTCTTACAAAAAAAAAATCCTTGAAATCAATATTATAATTTTCAGTGAATCTGACACTACTATTACTATTTGAATACTTTATAATTTTCAGTGACAGCATCACTATTTTTTATTTTGTTTTTATTAAAAATTTTCCCATCACTTTAGAGAGAACAGAGAATTGATTCATTAACAATAGAACACTATAATCAAATAACATATTTAATCATAACAAAGTGTGGTTTTCGATTCATAAACATCAAATTTATTTTTAGATATTAAAAAATATTTAGAGCTATATCATTAACTTATTAAACATATATGAACAGTAGAAGATAGAAAAACTAGAGAAATATCGGTTTGGAAAAAAAACAAAAAGAAATATAGAAGGTTCAAAATGAAAATAATATTTTATTATGAAATCATAAAGTGTAAGAGTACATACTTAGTAATGAAGGATTTATAAAGAATATGGTGAAGGGAGAATACATAGAGAATTTTAAAAAAGTGAAAAAAAAACTGTATTTGAAAAATAAACAAAAATACAGAAGATTTGAATAAGTTTATCTGGGATATGTTTTAAAAGATAAATAAAGATTCTGAATTATTATTAATCATAAAAAGCAGATGCAAGCCATTAAGTCATCAGCATATTTTATGAATTAAAAAAATTAATAAAAAACTGATATTTGTTCCTGGATGAGTAAATCTTATGGGATAGTGTGTCTTGCAAAAACAGCAGATGATTTGGAATTCTTAAACTTATGTTCCTGTTCTATACTCATGGTAGAATTTTAATAAAAATTAAGATTGTCCAATTATTGCTGTTTAAAACAATTGATAGGCCAGTGAATCAAAATTTCTTTTCAGTTGTGCCCCTCCAAAACAAGTATCATAAACACACAGATTTTCACCTAATTATATAATGCTATGTCATGTGAAACAGAAGAGTTAAAATAATTATCTAATGTTTTATATATTGCATAAAGGAGAGTTTGTCAGGGCATTAGATTCATGTAGATCATTTAATACCAATATTATTCTTGACTCAACAGGAAAAGTAGTGATACTATCTTGATCTATTTATATGTCAGATTATTCTCCAAGAAAAACATCTCCATGTGGTTTCCCATATTACCAATATCTAGAATAATTAACATTAAACATAGATACATTAGTCTGCCTAATCATTATTATTTTATGACTTTTCTTTTGAGAGAAGATAATAATTATATAACTTCATCAGAAATGTTCTCGTAGTTGTTCTGGATAAAAAATATTCCTGTATTTTAAATCATATTGCAGCATATATGTTCTCTTTATTAGTTAAACAACTCTGTTTCCTTTATTTATGAACATTTTGTGAATCTAAAAATTGATTTCTTTAATCTCAGCAGCATTCACAAATGATTTCTGTGGTTGTGACTGCAGCAGAAATTTTATATATACATGGACAAAATTTGATTGATAGCTTTGTTTTCTTCATACTTGAGGATTTAAAATATCTTTTGTAGAAAATATGCTCTCTTCAATCTGGTTGTATTAGAAATTTGGGTAGTAATCTAGTCAATGTGTAACAGAAAATTTCGATTGAGTTACATATTAAAAAAAAAAAAATAAAGCAAATATTTTACTCAATTAATATATATTTATTTAATTCAGAACATATTTCTAGTATGTCAGAATGCTTAGAAAATAATATAATAGGAAAAATATGTCAATTAAAGTTAAACATGTTAAAATAATTAGATACTCATGCAAAACTAAATAAATACACTGAGACCTAGAGATTTTTTAAAAGTAATATGAAAGGATGATGTGTCCTGCATCATTCCCTAGATTATTTTCCAATCTTCAATGATCAAATGAGTTTTCATAATTTTTCAAATTTCTGTATTTTGATTTTTCTAGGCTTGATATAAACATTGCACTCACATGTTTATAGATACTGGGCTTTTTTTACTGATGAAAGATTCTCAAAGTAATCCAGGATTGATCTCTGGGTTAACAATAGCTTCTACCCAATACAATTTGCTGATTAAGTTCACATTACATAATGTATTCTTTTAAAATTTCTTCCCTGGCTTACCTGACATTTATTAGTAGCTAATACATATATGATTTAATATCAAGGATCAAGCCCATATTGTGTTTATAATTAAGTTTGAAAAAAAGTCTGGAATCTTTCACAAACATAACATTGCCACTAAAAAATTTTTATTGAAGTTTTTTTCCTTACCTTCCAAAAAAAAAAAAAAAGATAAGAACATTAGACACTTCTGAAAGTGATAATATTCATTCAGTTAGTGAAAGGTCTGCTCTACTTAAGATTTCGTATATTTTGTAGAAAGCAAATACTCTTTTGAACATCTGCTGAAAAAATATCTAGTGATAGATAGCCATTACTAGAGAAGAGTTTTAGTGAGTAGATGGATGGCTAATCTTTAAGCTATATAAATGCATAAGAAAAAACTATTTGGTTACTAAATACGCTTTCAATTTAAGCAAAGTCATATTAAAGACATGTTGAATAACTAGTTTGTCAATGTATTATAATCATCATTAGTGGTGGTTTATTTGCCTTCCAGTTTCCTTGGTATAATTTATTCACTATCTCAATTCTCAGAGCTACACCACAAATTTTATTAAGATGTATAAAAGTTGCATTACACAATCATAGAATTATAATACTTTCTAATCAAGTTTGATGCACATTTACTTTGACTGTATTAAATTTTTTAAATAAATAATTTAATAAGTTTTGTATTAATTTTATTTTTAGTTATAATCATCTTTACAATCATTTTAAAAATAAATGGTTTACAAAGAAAGCGGAATGATTTTCAATATTTCTTCATAAAATATTCACGAAGTGTCTTTTTATAAATATAATCAACTAACATTTTATAACCGCAATAATTTATGAAAGATTTTATCAAATATTATAATTTACTCTTGTGATTTCTCTTTTTGCTCAGAACTAATACGATTTGCCTAGCCTTTTTTGAAAAAGAAAAAAAAGTTCAGTAACGATCAATTATACATACAAAAGATGTTATTAGTTTATTAGTATTTGAAAAAAAATAATTTACAACTCTAAATGTCAATTTTATAATAAAATATTAAATTACAAACAGAACAAATCTAAATTCATTTTAATTTTTGATTGCTTCGGAATAAAAGTTAATATGTTGAGAAAAAAGCTTAGAAAAGTCATAACAATAAATAAAACTTTATTTTTTTTCTAGAGTTTCAATTTACCTCCAGACATATGACGTCTGAAGAAAATAATCTTTCTATTGTGAATTACTTAAAAATAAAGTAATTAATAAGATTAAATCCCAACATAGGATTATTAAAGCATGTATGTGATTTACTTTAATATAGCTTTTTTTTTTTTTAAAATCCTTTCACAAAGTTAGCTTCTAAAATTTTCCACTAACAGTTAATAGGAATGATAAAATGGTATTAGACTATTAAAAATAACAGAAACAGCGCATTTAATGTAAAGCCATTAAATTATTTAAAATTTTTATATAAACCAAAAAAATAACCATTCAAATTTAGAGTTACATCCTCACAGATAAGTCAGAATTAAATTTAAGGCTATATAGATGAGAGTACGACAGTTGCATCCTGAGCAGTTAAGGTTAAGAGATGATGTTTATTGTTTTTATTATTAATTTTGGTATCTTTAAATTCTTTACTTATTTTATTACCTTTTAATTGTAATAAAGTTCATTTATTCGCATGGTCTGGTAATAACATTATTTGTTTGCTGGAGTGTTTGTGGAAGAATGTGATACAATAGAATAATATAATCATACAAAGAACTGTTTCCTTTTCTTTTGAAGGAAGTGATTCTAAAATTATTGCCCAGCCAGAAAGCTATTTTATTATTTAATGAGAACAATGTTTGTTTTTTTTGTAATTTCATTCATTTACACAATCTTAATGCTTGTGAAGTAAAATTAGATCATATTCCATTTAGATATAATTCTTTATGTTTTAAATGCATGAAATGTCATAACATACATTTTAAGTGTCTAAAGTGATAATGTTTTGGTAGCAAAGTCATTGTAGCATTACAGCAAGTAAAGTTGCAGATGGATTATTCAATCATATTTAGAAGTCAATGTCATATAAAACTGAAGAATTTTGATAATGAGTTTGTATATAAAAAAAAATACAGATGAGATAAAAAAAAAAACCTGGTAGATATCAAAATAGTTCCAGAAATGCAAAACAATAAATAAAATAAACTATTATCAGAATAAATGTTAGAGGGAATTGCTAATGTAGGAGGGGATGGAGGGATAAGCTCAAATGACATCGAATAATAATGTGATAAATAAATCAGAACAAGCAACAAATGTCATTTAATCTTAACTTACACATTATTAATAATTAACAAATTTTCTTTCTCATTACTTTTATGCCATCCAGTGTAAACTTTAGTAATTTATAGATACTAGATGGTAAAGCTTAATAAATCCCTATCCAGTGCTGTTCTACTCAAATACCCTTGAATGACTTTCATTAGTGAGTAGCTTCTTAGATTTTTTTAAACCATGGATTTGGATCTTTTGGATCTATTGCACTTTCCCCTGGGAGTCATTTTTTTACCTTTTGTTATAATATCAAGCTACCAGTCCATATTGGATTTTTTTTTTTAATTTTTCAATCCAAGAACATTTGCTTACATAGTTATTTAGATCTGAAATTAATTCAATTTTTATATATTATAGTGACATTAGTTTTTTTTATTATATATATATAACTTAAGACTTTTATTCTTTGATCATAATTGGTATAAACGAATAATACATCACATTACCAACAACTTACACATTACTATTAATTAGAAAATCCTTTTATTCTCACTGATCTTATACATCGTAATTAATAGATGCCAGATGGTGTAAGCTGGAATCAACTAATGTGATATATTATTGATTTTATACTAATTCTGGTCAAAGAACAAAGATGTCTAATGTAATAAAAATACTAAGTTCATTATAATATATAAAAACTTAATTGACCTCATAAATATGGTTTGAAAAAACTTAAAAGTTTTTCAATCTGGTCTGATAACTTGATACTATAACAAAAAATAAAAAAAATAGCCTTTAAAGAAAAGAAACATTAGATCCACAAGCTCCAAATGCACAGTTTAAAAAATCCAAAAGTCTGATCACTGATGAAAGCTATAACCTAGAAACTAGTCTGGGAATACTCAGCACTGGATTATAATTTATTAAGCACTATCATTTGGTATATATTGATTACTAAAGCTTATACAAGATGACATAAAATAGGGTGAATAAAAGGATTTGTTAAAACTAGCAATATTCTGAATAAAAATAAAATAAAGAAAAGTAATATAAATATTGCAAAATATTAAATGCATCTTTGGATGAATACAATATAAAAGCAAAACATCAATGATAGATTTAAAAGGAGCAGCAGTGCAGGAAAATAATTTTTTTAAAAAAATCAAGAAAAGTTTTGATTACTTGAATCACATGCATATTGCAACAACAACAATAAAATGTACAACATGATTGCACATGTAACTTTACAATCAATATTATGTAATGTTATGTAATGCAAATGATTAACAAAGATTATGGTTAAAGCATCATTATCATCATAATAATAGTAGTAGTATTTTCCATTTTCCCAGGATGCAATTCATGCCAACTAGTATTTTTTCATTTTTCTAAGATGCAATTCATGCATACTAGTGTTTTTCCATTCTTCCAGGATGCAATTCATGCTGAACTGGTGTTTTTGTGTTTTCCAAAGATGCAATTCATGCCGACTAGCATTTTTCATATTTTTTCACATAGAACATATGTAACACAGGAACAATAAGACTTAGCTAAGACAACTATAATACCCTCACCAAATGAGCCCAATTTTTACGAGACTATATGTTATTCTAACACTAACTTCAATCCCCTCCTCTATATGTTTTTAATCATACAATCATATGTTTCCACATTTTTTTTCAATATCACATTTAAAAATTCTATGTAAACCTAATTTGTATTTATCTTGTTATGTTATAATTATTTTTCTTTTAATTAATAAAAATTATATTTTCTTTCCTGTCACAATAAAGATTGTAAATCTTTATTACATATGTAATACCACGAATCAATTTGTATCTAAAACCTTATGTTTTCAAGTTTAACTTATGTAGACCTTTTTGATTCTCAATAAAGTACCCATTGAAATGTGCTATTGCTACTACTGCTGCTATTATTGTTACTATGGGATAAGAAAATTGTAGCCATTTCAATCAAACAACTGAGTCAACCAACTATATGAAATGGTCTGGGGCTCTACACAATACATGTATTTTACATGCAAAAAACAATAAATTTACTGGTAAAAATCACTACATAGTTTCAGCAGATTCCAAGCCATCTCAATATAATCCCTACAGATTGTCTACTTGTCCATCACCTGCCTATATATACCTCTATCATTAGAACACTCAGCACATATTAATGTCAGAACTGCAATGCTCATATTTGATAGCAAATACACATACTGGAAAACATATGAGTTGATCAACCCAGATGCAAATAACCATAACAATAGTTGAATGCTTACAGTAAACAACAAGCAATTCCTTAAAAGCTTCAGAAAATAGCCAATGGAGTCAAAGTTTTTTATTTTCTTGATTAAGTGAAACCTATTTTCACTACCAACATCCTATTTTCTGTGCTGCCATCACCTTTATATGTCAATAGATCCATTCATCAACTTATGCTATGCTGCTGAAGAAACACAACAACAAATATTTTACAATTGTATAGCACTATAATACTATTAGAGCCAACATGCTTAATCAATATAGAACAATATAAACTATACAGAAGTTAAAAGATTTTGCACACATGCAGACAACCCCTACAGCATGAGCAGCAATCTTTGCACTCGATGCATTTTGGTGGGCACGATGTATACTCAGCCTGGGCAATAAAACCAGATGACATCCGACA
This sequence comes from Epiperipatus broadwayi, assembly GCA_028023455.1. Taxonomy (NCBI): domain Eukaryota; kingdom Metazoa; phylum Onychophora; class Udeonychophora; order Euonychophora; family Peripatidae; genus Epiperipatus; species Epiperipatus broadwayi. The sequence continues at coordinate 3,153,576 of JAQFVV010000142.1, read as the reverse complement.
ACATTTTACAACAAACTAAAGCAAATAAGAAACAGAGACACAAAGATTGTGGATACAGGTATCTTTGTGGCCACCTGGTCACTATTAAAATTACAAGCTAACTTATAACACCAAGCAACTACTAGCCATTATACAAACACAACCTATACAAACAAAACTGATAATGAACAACTAAACTAAAAAGACAATATGAAATACTGATATTCACAAAGCTAAACCAATGAATAAAATTCTTGACCAATGAACAAAGTCAATAACAGAATATAAATGAAAGATTGAACAAGGGATTTTAACCAATAACAAGATCAGGAATTAACAACAGTAAAAGTAAAAAATGACAAAATATCATAATGTGAAAAATCTTACTATGTACACCCATAGTTTCTAAAATATTGTAAATGAATAAGTTAACAGATGTTGACCTCTAATTAGCACTTCCATACTCAGGTAATTAGCAACAAAGATCTCAAAGTAAAAACAAATATGTAAAAATCATCTTGCCACTGTAACCAAGGCATAAGCTACTATTGAAGCATCATCATCATCATCATCATCATCATAATGATAATAATAATAATAATAACAATAACAACAACAACAATACAGAAAACATAGTAATTAAAATTTTAGAATAGACTTTGGTGTTTGGGCATTAATATATAAGTCTTTCGTAAAGCCTTTAGTTATCAGAGCATGGGAAGTGGCAATCGTAATTAATACAAACTCAATTATTAGCAAAAATGTATATTCAACTTGTGAGTATATTATATTTCATAATTTTTTGAATTTAGATAAAACATATCCTACTGAACTGCAATGTATTAAATAATGATATAAAACATGAGTTTTCAGCAATTCATACATTGTAACAAAATTTTAAACAGAACCATTAGACAGCCTCACTATACTGGGAGCTTTTAAATGTACATGTGATAAATTTTCATCACATATGAAAAATAGACTTAATGTAATCTTTTCTAATAATCGATTGGCATCTTAATATTGGACCCACCAAAGATGTGTGTTTATGTATAGTATATGTTATTTAATTAATAAAAGAGCATATGAGAAATAATAGTGTGAATAATAATATATAATTGTCAATCATTTGGTAGACCGCTTGCTCATTCACGCACATACTAATGTATGCAATTAATTTATAAATGTATGTAAATAATTGGTCATTAGATTAACTATATTTTATTGTCTAACTTATTTGAGTAGTTTGAATTCCTTTTTCTCCTTTAGTTAAGTCATAGTTAATAGATGTTTCATTGTTTTCTCTGCTCTGCTAGTGGTCCAGATTTAAAATTAATTCTTGTGTGCCATCATTGTTATGTTATCCATTAGGTGTTTGATCTGGGGCTTAGAGAGTGGGTTCGAATTCAGGCTGGTCCCTAACCTAAATCTCGGGCTTGATTGAATTTGAAGTACATTTTGTGAGTTCCAGCTCATGTTAGATGGATAAACATGTTTTGACCGGTACAATATTTTGGTACAATCCATATAACTGTTTTACAATCTAAGATACAAATACAAAATCCTTTAATATAAAATAAACTAGTATACAACTTTTGTATTAAAAATATATTGCCCAACAACAAATATTTGTCAGTTTAGACAGTAAAAAGCCTTTCAAATTACTTGTAAACAATTACAAAGATTTATTATACTCAAGTGTTAGGTGCACAATTCTACCATTAATGATATCTGTTTGGAAAGCATCAATATCTAAAACACACTAAATTGTGAAAAGCCTGTTTTAAAAACAAAAAACAAAACATGAAGCAATAATAAATAAAAGCAATATCACTGTAAAACAAAGCTTTATTTTGAAGTATTATTCAGAAATGGAAAATCTTTAAAAGTATCCAACTCTTTTGTTATTATTCCTAAATATATATTATTAGCAAAAAATTCTATTAAAAGTAAATTATATTCTTTAATATAGAGGGCGTCTTCACACAAAATTTATTTAAAAATGATAATGTTACAATCAAATTGTTTCTGGCAACATTATAAATATAAATCTCTAATATTTTAAATGCAAGTATATTTTATATACCTGAAGTCTAGATGTAATATAAGGGATTTGAATACACTTTCAAGCTCCTTTCAGCCATCAACTCTACCACATAGAACTGATACACATAAACCACACACATGTGAAAATGATAAATGATCTCCAATATATGTGTTTTGTGCGAACCAGCACTCATCAGATGGTTCAGACTTTCAATACCACACGTGTATCGGTTATATGAGATAGAGTGGATAGCTGAGAGAACTTGAAAATCTGTGTTCAAATCCCTTATGTTATATTAAATATAAATCTAAAAATGGCAACGAATCCATAGCAGCATTACTCACATTTCAACATTTAGTGGATAAGAATAATAATAAATAGTTGAAAAAGAGTTTAAGCTAATGAATATGAAAATAATAAAACTGGCAGGAGAGAATATTTCCATCTCTCCATTCTTTAATAAAAAATATGCCTCAGATATTTTTTTATGTCTCAGGTAGCTATTTATAAAATCTGGTTTTACATCCACATTCATGTAAAAAAAATAAAAAAATAATTACTGTACATAACTGTGTCCATGAACTAATAATTAATAGGTTATGATAACTCAATTCATAAAATATATCTGCACCTAAGAAATCAGATATAATAATACAAACAATAGCAAATGGGATAATTTTCATATGATTATATTTGATGGATAGTAATTAAATTCTTCCATTATTAAAGCAAAAAAAAATAAAAAATAGATAATTAAGAAATTATATTTTAGTGGATAGCAAAATCAAGATAATTTCTAAACTTGAATTAAATAAAATAACATTTATATTTATTGCCTATCAATATTTATGTATAATAAGTAGTTATTATCCATCTTCCCAAATATCTGAATGCAGTATTTATTACTTTAAAATTCAGCTTTTCTATCTACAATTTTTAATTATCCGATTTTATAAAGCAGTGTCAAGCAAAAACACTTTTTAAATTTGAATTTAAATAAAATATCCATTCTCTTTCATTATATATTTTTCTTTTTCTCATGTGTCATAGCATCGGCCGGAAGCGAACCTGCTAACCCGGGACAACAGCTTGTAAGGCTGTCGCGCTGACCTCTCGACCACCAATGCTTGACTCTCTTTCAATATTAAAGTGCATATTGTCATTTTAAAGACAAATTAAATGAATTTTATTTTAGTGGGTATGTATATGCAGAAATTTGTTATTTTTGTGAATTAAGTTATGAATATATTTTTATTATATAATAAATAAACTTTTTTTTTGAAAAAAAATTATACTTTTAAAAAATGTGCAACCTCACATTGTAATCAAAATATTAGTCATTTACTATGCAATTAAATATACAACAGTCTTACTACTGTATAATCAAAAGCATTTGTCTTAGCATACAGATCTGGTCTAAATGAAACCGAGGCAAGTATTGTAGTAACAAAAATACATAGCACATGCTATTATCTTTTTATATGTAATTTCTTGGTAGTAAAAAAGATTGCATATTAAAATCATACAAAAATATTAAAATAGTTTTATAACAAAAAGAAATATCTTAACCATCTCTTCTCTAATTTTGTCGTTTGCTAAAAATAAATGATGTGATTAAATAAAACAGAACAAGTAATAAACATTCTATTCCTTCTGCATTTAGCATAGTATGACAATGTAAAGATGATACAATTACAATTTTTAAATATATTCAATTTATGATAGCACAAATGGTACAAGTTCACTTATCCAACAAATGTTACTTTGATCCTTGAATACATTCTACAATGTTTGTAGAAATACATTTAAACTCTTCTAAGATAAAAATAAAGTAATATTTCAAAATAAAATTACAAGTAAGAAATCCAGGCAATAAAATAAAACAAAAAATTATTTTCATATAATCTATACCAAATGGCCAACCAAAAATCTTTAATGTAACAGCCATTGGAGATATATAATTATGAAAGTTTACAATTGAATCTGTTATTGGGTTGTCAAATAGAACCAACAGTCTAGCAAAAACATACACTTGAGCACTTATGAAAAGTTCTTATCCCTTACTACATCTTGTCTAAACTTCAACCTGATGGACATAAAATTTTATATACTATTTCTAATGGCGTAATTCGTTTTATCACTATCCAGTAACAAACTTTTAAAATATTGTATTATATTGTACGGATTAATATCATTAAGCATATAAATAAATGAACTAGTTATAGTTATTGTTCCTTGATAAAGACTATAAAAGAATATAGTCGAAACATTTGGAGTGTTATTTATTTATTTTATAATAGTTCATGTGCTTTATTTATATATTGCATAATATCTATGAGATAATGTGCCAGAACTATAAATATGCTTCAGTATAATATATTTGCTTTTCAGTATAAAATTTATACTTAACTGACAGCACAGAAGAATGATAACTAAATTCTACTATAAACAAAAATTTAACTTAAAATTAAATGCAGTATGCGACTTGTATTGAAGTTGAAATTGATCGTCTCAAAAGTGCAAAATATTTAAAAAGTCATATTAAAAATTATTAATAAATTCTTAATTAAGTTTCTACTTAAATAAATTTAATATCTACTTTCTTCCATATTAGTATTAATTGTCTGCATATCTGAAAAGCATTGTATGAATGAAATTATTATTCACATACTTTTTTATTTTATTTTCTAAGTTACATGATCATTAAAAATATTGCAAACATAATTATAATTATTATAAAACATATTCCCTTTAAGTATTTATATGTTTAATTATACACTATTATTTTATATATCCAAATTTACTAAAAGGACTACGAGGAGTTTCAAATCCTCTATAATGGATTATATTTATTAAAGAAAGATCCATGTGCCTATTATTAATTTAGGTATTTATTATTTTTTCTTTATATATATATATAAAACAGTATTATTGCTATTTGGGAGTTAAGGGTATAATGTTTTTGTAGATTAGAAAGTTGTTCCAAGATTATGGAATGAAATACTTGAGAAAGTATTTATAAAATAGAATAGTTGAGTAAATATCCAATATGAAAAAAGATTTAGTGAATAAATATCTGATATTAAATATGAGTATAAATAAAAGACGAGATGAAAACTATTAAATATTAAATGAAAAATCGGTTTAATGTAAGAATTAGTTTTGAAATTAATTCCATTCAATTGAGTTATAGCAGTGTGCATAATATTTAAGAATTAATATTAAATTTTACTACGAAATAAACTACTAGGGAATCTCTAAGTCTATTTAGTTGTACTAAAGCTGGGTAATAATTTATATGTTTTAAGTTTTATTAAGTATAGATTTTGAATAGTCACTTTTAGTGATTTTAAATATTGTCAACTCATGTAAAATTAGAACTTTATTTGCAAAACAGCTAATTTAATAGAAGAAAGACCAGTGAACTTTACTCACCATTGTCTCATCTATTACTCTTTCAAGTAAAATATATAGTATTATGTATTGAATTTGATATTTCATGGATTTTTCAATTGATAAAGAATAGAGATAAAGAGATTCTATCCAAGTAAACAGAGACAACTTTTTATCCTTTTGATATGTTGCCAGGAAACTATTAATTACTAATGGACTATCCTGAGGCCAAACTATTTATCTGAATTGTGTGAAATTATCATCTTATGTTAAACAATTATTAAGCATTACAAACATTTCATTATTATATTCGTTTGACAAGTTAAATTAATAAAAAAAAATCATATACCCTACATATTACATATATAGACACAGGTATATAATAAGCCTATGTTTTAGTTATTAAAAATTATTCTTAAAAATGCATTTTAATGATGTGGAGGCTATTAACGTTTATAGTAGCTCTAAAATTGGGATGTTAGAATAAATTGTGGTAAAACTAAAATACCTTCCATCAATGATCTAGTCACTACCATCGGTTGTAATATTTTTCTACCTAGTTAACTAGGTAAAGAAAATTTAGCATGTATTCTTAAAACTAAAAAAAAAAAATCTTTATATACTGTTTTTCATATACATTAAAAAAAAGTGATTTGTTGCTTGAGAGATGTAGTGACTACCAAAGAGCAAAGTCAACGGACTGGGCAAAAATCGCAAAATTTATTGTTTTTCCACAACGCCCACTGTAAGAGTAATCTGAGCATTTGTTGTTACTGAAATGATAACCTGTTCAGTTTATTAAATATATATTTTGAAAGTATAAAAATGTGTGTGCGTATATATTCACAAAGTTGATTCTGACAGGTAATATTTTCTTTTCTAAATTTCTAATCAGAACGGAGCTATTTTTGTTCTCTCCATTTAATACTTCTTGCTTAGCGTTTTCAATCACTGATAGAACATGCATCAGCATAATCCAAGTATAGAAACTAAAAATACTTAGCAGAGCTAAAAATAAATCTCGTCAGTGTATAAATATTCATTCAAGCAGTCAGATAAAAAATAAATCATCAGTATCAAAGCAACACAGCCGTTTTATTTTTAGCATAATAATAAATAAAAAAATAATCTTTGATAAAAGACAAGATTGAAATAGACTGAATTACATATATTAATAGATTAATTAAAAATATTTCAGCATAATTAAATTACACAAGTCATATATCATTTTTCTTTTTTTTCTACAGATTTTAAATTCATTAGAAAAATAAATAAATTTATCAACTGACTTAGAATGCATATATTTAATATAAAATGATAAAAAAATAAGCTTGTACATTAAAACGTAAACAAAATAGAGAATATAATATTAAATTTTTTAATGAGAATGTAAAAAATAAAAACAAAATATAATAAAAATGTTAAATAAATAATAGCCAAAATAAAACAATTGATTAAAGTAATAAATTCAAAAGCTATTTATATATCAGTACAATCAACAGAATAACAAAACAAAAGAATGATAAGGAAAGTGAAATTCAGAATGCAATATTTAAAAAAAAAAAATTTAATATAGATAACAACGTCATATAGGATTTATAAGCATCAAAATGAGTGTTGAGTTTCCATTTAAAAATCTTTAGCATTCAAGTCCATTTCTTTACCATTATGCTAAACTGCACAAAGCAAAAAAAAAAAACAACAACATTCGTTATCTGGGCATTAACTTTTCAAATCATCTACTATCTAAAATAATAATCTCTTTCCTTACATACAAAAACAAACAAACAAACAAACACTACTCTATTTACTCTTAGTATTTGTGGTTGTGTGCAAAAGAACAACTTCTATTGCTAAATGTATTCATGTTCAATTATATATAGAAATATAATACAAACTATAGTTAAAACAATGTTCCTTGGACAAATATAAATTCTCAATTAAACAGCAGGAAAAAGATCACATTTATTATGAAATAAAATAATTATAGTTGTTAAAATATCATAGTTATTCAGAAAGTTCTTTTTCAGAGGAAAAATCCAACTAAATATTATTCTTCAAGTTTTTTCCCCAACATTAGCAAATCACACACAATATTACTCTTAGCTTATATTGTCTCACTTCTAATTCAAATAAAAAGTCTTAGTTCTATCTTTAGAAGTAAACAATTCCTTGTCCTGAATGGTTTAGTGCAATAGTAAATGCCAGACTTTGGAGCACTAGGTCCATGAATGCAGTTTTAGTTCTTATTCTTTCTGGTGATGGAACTTCTTATTAACTTTCCAACAATATCGATTTTTAATATTTTATTATTAAGAATACTTTATTAATTTATGTCAGAAATGTAATTATTCAGATAGATTTTTAGCCAATTAATATTAAAACAATTGCCAAATTAATTATCAATATATGTTCCTTTCTCCATGGGAAATTGTCAGTATGGTGACCATCTTATAAAAAAAATATTTTTTCTCTTATTGAGTATTTATTATAAATTTTTAGATATTTTCAAATGTATATCTTACACAATAGAAAACTCATTATTTACACTTACTATTGTAAAAATAAATTAAATGCAAAATAGATTCTCTCTGCCTTTATAGTTTATATTAGGATCATAAATGTTATTATCATGAACATCAATGTTCTTTGCATAATGGATGCTAAACGGTATTTATTTTCATAACAAACGTTTTCAGCAAAGTTTGTAATGACTATACAGTCTTATTTTATTAATAGCAAAACATTAGTCTAGCATGACTGGATCTTAATTGCATTGACAAAAATGCCATCTCACATAAAATAATCTAAATATCAATAAACACATTATTTTTCTAAAGTCTTAACAGCATGACCCTAAACATCTCTGCCAAATTCTCTCCATGTTACAATATGTCAGACAGATGTAATGTGAAATGCTGGACATTAATGCTGACATTTATATTTTCATGTTTTCAAATGCTAACCTTTTTTAATGAGCATAAATTTTTAGTTATTAAGAAGATTCCATAAATTATGTGAATCTATTCAAAGAAGATTATCATATATTTCATAAATTCTTTTCTCTTCTTCATCAACCTATGCTTGGCACTGATAAAATAATGAATGATTTGAATATTTTTACACTTTACAATACAAGACAAAAGGCATATAATAATATAGGCCTAGTTTATTATTTATTTCAGCATATACACTAAAAGAAATACACTATCTCATCCTTCAGTAGTATATTTGCAAATCTCTATCCAATAAGGAACCAAAACTTATTTTTTGAAAATCACCAGATAGAATCTAGTATTATTATATAAAAAAAACTATTTTCATAATCTAATTATATTGCTATTTTTAAAAAAATTCAAACTTTATTTCTAATTTTATAAATTCATTCACCTATTAGTAATAATACAATGTTTCAAACAACAGTATTCTCATTTCATTTTTCAGATAGTGGCAGCTAGCACTATAACTGAATCAGCAACTTTTAGATATGTAAACACTGAATCCTGTTGAATTGAACAGAAAGAACAAATTTTATACAGTTATCTATGAAAGTCCATTGGAGTTCTTTTTTTTTTTTTAAGGGCAAAGTTAATCTGACTTTCAAATATTCTGGATTAACTATCACACTAGTTTGATTTATGACATTATTTGCCATGGTCATTTAGGCAGCTTCTTTGTTTTTCCTCTTCCGACTATTTTTCCAATATATGCAAAAATATATGCATTATTTGCTAGTTTGGGCATAGCTAGTTTTCACTTTCTAATCATTGTTTTATATTCTTTTAATTGGTTTTAATGAAATAGCTAAATTTATATGCCCCTCCACATTCATATATTTCATAAATATTCTTCTTTTTCTGCATTTCAAATTTAGGTTTTATAAAGATTAGGATTCTGTACAGTGTACCATGACTTTTTTTAGTTTTTCTGTCATGTCTAATATGTATATCACATGACCACATTGTCTTATGCTTTCCTCTTAACTGTTATTAAAACAGGCAAAACTCTCTATACATATTGACACTCGGTGCAAGCCAGAGTAATCAATGGATGCCAGAAGGCTTGTGCCTAAAATACCCATCTAGGGCCTACTCATCCAATATCCCCAGACTAGTTTCTGGCTTGTGACCTTTAATAGTAAGTAGCCTTGGATATGAGAGCATGGCACCTAGATCTTAGGATCTAAGGCAACCCTCCAGAAGACACCTTTTATCTCTACTTAACAGAGATAAAAGGTGGCTGCTGGAGGTTGCATTAGATCTTAAGATCTAGGTGCAGTGCTCTCAAATCCAAGACCACTTACTGATGAAGACCACAAGCCAGAAACTAGTTTGGGAATATTGGATGAATAGGCACTAGATAGGGATTTTATGCACAAGTCTTCTGGCATCCATTGATTACTCTGGCTTACATTGAGTGGCAATATGTATAGAGAGTTTTGCCTGTTTTAATAATTTATGATGTATTACAATACCTAAAGACTGTTTTATTTTTTTGATGTTTTTTTAAGTTTGTTTATGATTATTTTAATTGTAGCTGATAAATAACCATTCTTCATGAGAGTTTATTTGATGTTGGAAGTTATTTTTTCATGTCACTGGTTTCTGAACAAATCTCTTTTGATTTCTTTCATAATGATAGGGTAATTCCATTTTTTTGTATTTTTATTATGGCTGAATATATATGTAAAATATTTTCATGACAGTAAATTTTATGCTCTCAGTTTTGATTTTACCATGAGGTAATCATATTACAGAAACTCTAAGAATGTCAATTTCTATTTTGTTCTAATTATGATGTGAATTGGATTAAAGGTAATATTTGTTGATGAATTTTCAGAATGTTTGCACTAGTGATTCACTATCTGGCTAAATAGAAAATATAATCATAAAACAAAGTGAAACCAAACAAATAAAATAATATTTAGGTCTGAATTAGGGATTTTTAAGTTTAATTTTGAAACATCATTACTGATAAAATAATGTTATCATTGGTCAAATTTTTTTTAACATCATGAGGTTTTTATTGATACATCTAAGACTTTCAAAAGTAGATTTTGCAGTACTTTTTCCACTAAACTTTTAATCATATATCATTTAATTAAATTTCTTCCTCAGTAAAATTTAGTAAAACCTGAGAAGCTAAGTAACATTTATAAAATGTATATGTACCTAAATTTAAAAAAAAAAAAGCATAAAATATTTATTTTTATTACTAATACTATTTTTACTAAGTACCTATTAATATTAATAATTAATCAATGTCTTCTGCTTTACAAAAGCAATCTGTGTGTCATGATGACCTAGACAGATTTTGCAAGACTGGCCATTTTAGACAACTTTTTCTAAGTCCTTAAAGTTAATGCACAAAAAACCCAGATCAATAATAACTAAATTTATAAAATATATATTCTTAAATAAAAATAATTGTTAAACCTTTAAAAAAAAAAAAAAAAAAAAGCTAAAGTAGCAAATAGACAAACTTTTTAACTATTAAAAACAATGTTACAAATTTCACTTATAGTTTGTCTAGACAATAGTTTATGCTATAATTAAGACTATAATCAACTCACTCAATTGGAATTAACTTTTTTCTTTATATAAGTTGCTATAAATTTTTTAAAGATCTGAAATAAAATAAAATGTTATAAAATCCAATACAAATCAATATTAAATAAATTAATTTAAGTATTGAAAAATATATATTGATATAATTTGTAATTTAACCCCCCCCCCCTAAAAAAATAAAAACCAATACAAAAATTTCTTTATATGGTTTCTTAACGTAATAAATTAATCAATATTTTTTTAAAAATCTAATTAATTTCACATTTTATTGGGAAAATATATTAATATATTTAATGTTAACGCAATAAGGATTCAACTCAAGGAAATTTTAATTATACATATATATTAAATAAATATCACAAAAATATATAAACTGTTCATAATTATATATTGGACTATTTCATCATCTAATATTAAATATTGAATGTCTGTAGAAATATTCAAATTTTATTTAAAATTTCCACATAACACAATATTTCAAGTGGTATTCTTCTCACTTCTTTAGATATTGCTTATCTGACCCACTGGATGGTACTAGCATGAAAACTGAATCTGAACTTTTAGATTTTGAATACTGAATTTACAATAACACTCCAACCAAGTCCTACCAAAAACAGCACTTAGTAGAAAGCATTTCAGATATTTCACTTATTCAGAAAAAAGATAAATTAATATTGTATTTCAGCAAAAGTTTTCATCTGACTAAAATACAAAAAGAGTGATCAAATAAGAGCTGATCTGTCAAAACATGCCAAGATTTTTTCTCCAAGTTCTTAGTCCTTTGATTCTTATCAAGATTCTAAAAAGATTGTAGAATTAATCAAAAACATGAAAATTGAAAGAATTGTCATATTTGTAAGCTTTGATGTGGAAAGTTTATTCATGAATATATTCTAGAATGAAGCATTATCTATTGTAAGAAAAAGATTAAAAGATAATAATAACTCACAAATCAAAACAACTCTTCCTATTGTTAGGAGAATGGAACTATTAACATTCTGCAGAATATTAGCATACATTCAATACAATACAAACTTCTGCCAGCAAAATGAAGAAATGGTTATGGGTTCACCAATTTTACACCTGATTAGCAGCATTTACATGGAAAATATCCCTTCTAAAATTTGGCTTCATTATGTTGATGATACATTTGTTGTATAACTACATTGTGAAGCATCATTACAAACATTCTGGATACACATCAACAACATAACCCCATTAATTACTTTCACAATAAAATCAGAATGACTTTTCTGAGAATCCAGATATTTGAAGTAAAGAAAAAATATATATGGAACAAACTCTCATGAAGAATAAATATTCATCTAAATAGACAACAAAAAGAAATGCCAATAGGAAAACAATTATTATAATGCATCAACACAGATCAGAAATATCTAACAAACTTAAAAAATCTACAATCAATATAACTTCAAAACAACAAAAACTAAATCTATGAAATACTGTATGAATGTGGAAAAAAGTACATTGGTGAGATCAGTCAACCATTGAAAAGTGATCGAAAGAGCACAAACTGATGATTAGGAAAAAAACACTCATCTAAAATAGCAGACCTTGTATGTACCAATTAACATATGTTTGACTTGACAAATACAAAGATGTTGAATAGAGAGAAAAAAGTATAGAGAAAAAATTTAAAGTAGCTGCTCATATGATAATGACAAATAACCACATAAATCAATCTAGTTTAATAATACTTAAGCCAATAAACATCACATGACCACCTCCTCTCATGCTTGTGATGGGGATTTTATGCACAAGCCTTCTGGCATCCATTGATTACTCTAGCTTGCAGTGTGTGTCAATATATATATATATAGTGAGTTTTGCCTGTAATAATACTTAATGTCTGGAAAATACTAATTAATCTTGATCTTAGAAAAAGTGGATAAATCAGTAGAATTCTAATAATTAAGTATATGGAATTTGTACTATCTTTTATCTTTGGACAAATAGCTCAATTGGTTATAGCATTATGTTAAATTCAATATTCATGTATCTAATGGTCTAGATTTAATTCTCATGAAAGTATTGCTCACTAGTCAAGCCAGAAAAACCTGAAAACAGAAGACAAAAATACAACTTGAAACATTGCATTACATTGTAACATGTGAGCTATTATTAACAGTTGAATGTATTTGAAAAGTTTAAATAAAATTTGATTTTTTTAAAGACATTCAATATTTAAATATTAGATGATAGAAATAGTCCATCATATAATTCCTAAAATGTCATAAATAAAAATCTTCAGATGTATATGTAATCTATTAACATTATTTATTTATATCTCCTATAAAAATTTACAATATTATATAAAATTCTCAATAGTATATACACTTTTCATACAATTATGTAACTCTGCCAAACTTGTACTGTTCAAGGTAATATGAAAAGGTAAAATAAAAGTAATAAGAAAGTCATAAAAGCACTGAGCCAGATTAGCAGATTGCTTCCAGAATCATAGTGCCATTATTATTCTTGCAACAATCTGCTGAAATCTGGCTTAGTGGTTCTAAGATTTGCTTATTAGTTTCATTTTACCCTTTAATATTAACTTGAACAGTACAAATTTGGTAATACTATATGTAGCAACATTTTATGAAAAACATCTAAACTTCTTGCAGGACATGTGTTTCTGTCAAAAAAAACCTGATATCATCAACTGGTCAGGAAATTAAGATCACATCAAACACAGAAAATCAGTTTCTATTTAATAGATCACAATTGTGAATATAACTGATCTCCTGAGAAGCTAATGATTTTAAATTTGATAGATAGAAACAAGTGTTCTGTAAGAATTTAGTATTTTTTTTTACTAAGGATTACATATAAGATTGTAAATTTATATAGAGTGTTTAAATAAATAATTTAATATATATATATATTAATATAATCAGTATAAAGGTACTTATAGAATTAATATATTTGCTTGTAAATTGAGCCTGATTTAACTCTTATCTCTATCTTGAAATAAATGAAGATGGTTTTTCCAAAATTACAGTTCTGGTTTTTAATTGAATTGATAGTTTGTAAAGTTTTGCCTTCATCTTGGAAAGGAAATGTAGCCTTTAAAATAAGATCTTTGTGCATTTGCTTCTCAACTTAATTAGAGAAGGAATTTAATAAGAATAATTTATATTATTATAAATAAGATTTGTTACAGCTTGAGAATAAACAGATGTTCTTAATTTTCCCATTTATATATATATATTGAAATGATACAATCATTTCAGATGATAATAGCTATCAAATCACTTCACAATATTCTGAGAAAGAAGTGATTAATACAACATAAGGCATTCATTCTTCAAAGCTGAGCTAGGCAAATTAATGAAAGTTAAGATTATTTAAATACAATAATAAAAATATACATGTTAGAAAGCAAACAAATCATAAAAATAGGTATGTGTTATGTAAGTGTACATGGGCACAAATGTATATGCATAATGGTTGCTATTTATTAATACATGTAGTAAGACGTATACATTGTACCATATAGATATATATCCCAACCATGGGTTGACATATGTTTGCACTATTAAAAATTTTTTTTAAATTTTAGTTCATGATTTTACTTTGGGGTTGGTGGTTATTGGAATTGCTAATGAATCGCTTCTATAACTTTAGAATAGGGACATATTATTTCTAATAATATTTAGAATGAGATTTTGTCTATTTTTACAAATATTCTGAACATAAAGCAATTTACAATTCACACTGTTTTTTATCTTTAGGAGAAGAAAATATTTATTTCCTTGATAGTTTGAGGGTTACTCATAATCTTAGAGAAAAGAAAACACATATATGTTTTACTTTAAAATACAAATAATGATGCTAATTAACAATAAATGACATTTTTAAAATCTAAACAACAATTTTGATTTGTTTTATTTCATTATGTTAAAAAAAAAAGAAAAGAGAAAAATAAATTCCAGATTAACTTTATTTTAAATAAATTCAAAACTCTATGCAGCAAGATTTGATTATTTTTTATTATTATTAATGATCAGAAAGCAGTTAGAATACTTTAATTTTAAACACATTCTTTTGTCAAAATAACTTTGTTTATTTATATTTATTAACTAATAACTGATATATTACATTTTTACTTGCATGGATATATGTATTTGTTTGAAAGTTTAGAAATACATTGTTGATGATAATCATTTAATGTGAGCTACAAAGAGAACGTATTGAGCATGATAAGTAACAACCATCTAAATATTACATCATTTTAAAAGGAAAAATAAAAGTTAAAATAATAAACAAATTAGAGAAGAATTCGTGTTGCCAAGCAAGAGTCCTTTATTATTATTATTTTTGGATTGTATTCAAATCTATATATCTTATCGACATCAAAAAAGATAACCATATTTTTAACTAACATTTTATTATAAAAAGAACAAACAATATAATATGGGAATTCCTAAAATTGTTTAATATGAAACTATATAGCATGGATTTTTATTTAAAAACAAGTCGATGTCTACTCTTGAAAAATATAAAATATGAATTGATATTTAAATAACAACTGAAATTCATATTCAACCGTGTTCTAGAAGTTCATTCCTATTTTCACTAAAGATCGTAAAATCCCTGTTAAGTTTTAAAACAAATACATGCACATTTATTTGGAATATGTTATTAACACTTATGGATAAAATCCATGTTGTCGTTGAAGATATCAAAGAATAACTTCAATATACTACTAATGAATTATTCATTTACAATGTTAAAATGTTGATTTTTATGTCATATTCCCCATATCTCCGACACCACTTATCAGAAGCAATATCTTTTACTTCTATTGATGAAAGCTTCTTATAAAATTTGTAATATGATTTCAATATATATATATATATCTTGTGAGTTATGTTGCTATGGGAAAATAAAGTGATCATTAATATTAAGAGAAGATTATAATAATAACATTAGAAGAATCTTGCAGAAATTAACCTATGTGTGTTCTACTGATGAATTCAAAGCAAATATCTTTGAAAAATAATACCAAAATATCATTTAATATTAATTTTGCTCTACAATTATTGGACATCAAAGGAAATGTATCTAAACTCTGTTGCCAAATCAAGTGAGATTAAAATTCTAAAACATTTCATTACCATAGTAAAGTGTCTAATTTTATTTAAAGTTATTCTTATTATATGTATTTGGATGGTAATTTCATATATATATATTGTGCCCTTTTGTATGGGTCACCATGAATTGTTATATCAATTTATTAAAAATTTTAAATTTAAGGTATATTTAGCTATATGATGTTGATTTTATTTATGATAATCTTTCAAAAGTTTAATTAAAGTAATCTATGAATATTTGATATGTGAAATTGTGTTAATGTTTGAGAGAGACGTTTCAATAAAAAATGATAATATTATAGGGTTGGGAAAACTGGCCATGATCAATACTGCATTAATAAGTTTTATAAATAAATGTTTAAAGCTAAAAGTTAAAAAGATAAGTTAAAAGTAAATGCATATATTTATTGTTGATAAAGATTAATATTTAATAAGTGAATATAAATATTTTAATTATTAATAGTATATAATAGAAGATTAATATTTGATTTTAATAATATCGAATTATTATTTTAAAGTTGTTATAATATATTATTTATTTTAAAAATATTTATTTTTAAAATTAAATTGTTAGTTTATTTTTAGATAATTACAAGCGTTTGTATCTGTGTTGTAAAACAGATGATAGATAGACATATGTACACACATGCTTGTAAGTTTTATAGTAAAGTTGCAAAACTGTTCTAAAATTCTATTATAAAATTTATAAATATTATATTGGCTATCACGAGATAAAAATAAAGATAATTAATGTGAAATATTAAATCTGATTTTTAAAATACTGTTTAAAAAAACGTAACGTATAAAAATAGACTTAGTTTGTTTAAAAAATAGTCTTATAAAAGTTAAAAGTGAAATAAAGTAAAAAATATATTTTAAAAAAATGTTTAATGGATTTAAATAAATGATAAAGATCCATTTAAGAATTTAATAATGTAATAAATAATAAATATTAAATAAGTCATTATTTATTTTTAATTCTGTATTGTTGGTAAAATATGTAAATAGGCTAGCAAGGTGATTGTTTAATTTACCAATCAAGTGGGGAATGTATTCCGGTATAAAACCAAGGTTCAATTGTTCAGGGGGGATTATGATTGTAATTTCTTTTAAGTGAAGTGTGCTATTAGATATAGCTAAGTAAAATTATAGACGCTCTCGTAATCGTTTTAAAATTATAAGAGAGTAGTTTTAAATAATTTATAAAAGTTTTACCGTTAAATATGCAGTGCTAATTTATTTATAATTCCCTATTAATCGTCTCTATCGAAGCTCAATTTACTATCAAATAATCATGAAAACATCGTATAAGGATAAAATGTATTGGAGACTTTATACTAAAAATATAACAAACGCTGGATTAACTAGGAGAATTACTAGTTGGACAAAAGTAATATATTGGACATTATATGAATTTAAAAGTTGATTATAATTAATTTTTATAAACAAATATTTTAAAGAAAGATAAATACTTCTTTATGAAGAAAGTATTTTTAAAATACAAATTTAAGTATATATCTTGGTAAAGATATGGTAATTAATAATAATTGCAGAAGTACTTGCCTTGTTAAGTCTTTGTGGTTTAAAAGACTAGATTTCGATAGTTTTAAAAGGCAAATAAATCGGAAATTTAATTGGTAAAAAAAAAATACCTGTAAATAAAATATTATATAGTAAAGTCTGGACGCTGGTCGTACAGAAGAATTTAGAAATTAATCTTACCTAAATATTGGTTAAAGAATGCGCAAATAAGTATACGTGGATATCCAAGTCAATTCAGAATAATTAAATAAGAACATTATAAACTATTGATTAATACGAGGAAAGTAATAACTTTTTTTAAAAATAATTTTTCTTTAAAGAAATGAATCCGGATCCAATAAACTATTTTAATTATTATTTTGTTTCTTATGGTGGAACTTATTTTATTTTATTTTTTTAAAAAAAAAACGTTTTCATTTATTTCGTAAAAACTGTTTAAACACGTGATGTACCGGAAAAAGAAGTGATGTTGGTAAAAGTTTGTGCCTAGGAAAAAAAGAACAATTATGGGTGGAAAGAAGACAACGTTGGATTTATGTAACATATTTTTGTTTTTCTTAACTAACATAGATATTTAATTATTTATTGATCTATTAAAGATAAGAGAGGTACATTTTTTTAAAAAAAATAACTAAATATTAATATAACAATTAATTTCATAAAGTTTATTTTTATATAATTATACAACACGTAATATTTTAAAGAATAATTGTTGAGTATAAATGTGAAATTATTTTGTAAAACTGTAATCCTGGAGGACATCGTGTGGCGGATTATAAATTGGAGTATCATTTATGGTAAAAATTATATAATAGTAATAATTTGATGTATTTTGCTTTGTTTTCTTTAGATCAACCAAATATTATTTGATTGTGAATGAATGTATAAATATTTAAAGAATATACACGCATAATATTAGTAATAACAGTTTTATTTTAATATGCATACTTTAAATTTATGATATAAATTTATTATAACGTAATAAGAGAAATCCATAAATAATTATATGATTCTTTCGTGAATAAGTTTTAATGTTTTCTGTTACAATATTAGGAACTTGATTTATTATATTAGTATGAGTTATTTATATTACCTTTCAAGTTAGTAAGAGGTAAAAATATCTATATATTTTTTTTTTTATTAGATAAGTTAAATTAATTTTATATAGAAATTTATATTTTGTTTGAAGGGTTTATCGTATATCGATGATGAGGTATAAGATAGTTTGGATAGTCGTATATTTTTTTTTAAAAATTGGTAAGCTGTTACTGAAGTTAAATAAGGTCAAATGATATTTGTAGATAGAATTTTATTAGGAAGGAATAGGAATAACAAGTAGAGAAGAGTAGTAGTTTAAATAGAAAAGAATCATAGAATTTTATTTTAATATAATACTTTATAAAATTTGAAATTGTTGAATAATTTTAAATATTATTTTAAGAAAAGAACATATATGTATTGCATATTTTGGTAAGACATACATTATGAAATTACATCAGAATGAAGTAAATAATTATATAATCAATAAATGTTGTTATATTATAAAGTTATATCAGTCTATACATTAGTTGATATGTGATTAATGCTAATAGTAAATGTAATACATACTAGTACATTATAATAGAAATAGCAATAATACTTAAGTGAAGTAGCATTTTAATTGTTAAAGTTTGTTTATTTTACATATGCTACATAAGTGATATTTTACATAAAAGTCTTCTTTTGTACTAACTAATGACAAATGATATCTATTAAGATTTAAGTTCATAAACTTAATTAAATGTTACTGATAAAACATTTAAGAAATGTATGGATTATCTATTTATGTTTATGGAAATAATAACAGTGTAAAAATCTTGTATTATTATTTTTCTTATTTTTTTATTTTCTTTGGTTTCCACTTGTAATGTAAATAATGTACATAAGTTGTTTATTAAAGTTGATGTAAATAAATTTGTTTAAGTTGTTTAAAAGTGTGTCGAATTCATTATTTTGCACCACAGCATTTGACAACAGATAATTTGAATAAACATAATATTTGCACAATATGAATTTATTATTATTATTTTAAAAGAAACACAGTATTTTCTTAATATAATTTATAGAAATTGATTGACATTAACATATAATATTATAATGGTCATAAAGTAATTATAATGCATAATATAAGAGTATAATATTATTTATTGCCACATATTATTAAATTATAAGATTTTAGTATAATTTTTAAATTAAGGTACTATATGAAAATGAAAGACATGTAGATGATTCACTTATTTCCTTAATGATTAATAGTATAATAAAATAGATAAGATTAATTTATACACTAGAAATTATTATTGTTAGTTATTATTATTATGATAAGTTAGGTGTAGTTAGGTTTGATATTAAATCCCTTATCATGCCTATCTGCAAGAAATATTATTACTTTAAAATAATTAAAAGAACCTGAGATTATTTAATTATATTTCCTTAATAAAAGATTGAGATTTATTTATTATTATTATTGAAGTTAGTTAATTTTTATAAAAGACATAAGAGTGCTGTAGATGTAGTAATGAGATAATAAAGAGGTAATAGTATTCTTATGCCATTGAGATAGTGTCTTGGGAAGACATTAGCCCAATGTAAATTCAATTACCACTTGTAACTTCACTTCATAGTCTCATGATTTTAATAAATACTTATTTAATTAGTACATGATATTGAACTATATTAATTTTGGTAAGTTATAATGAATCTAATAAGATATAGTATTATAAAAATATATTAATGATAGTTATACATATTTTAGCCGAGCATAACGATTTAATTGAGTTAGTCATATTTTAACTTATATTATATATATATATCGGGAAGTGAGGGTACAATATGTTAGCATAAGACAAATAATTACACATAGACAAAATAAAAGGAAATCATAATAAATAGTTGAAATTGTAAGTGACCACAGAGCAAACCTCAATGGAGATTAAAATATAACACTATATAAATAAATTACTCATTATATATCTGATATTTTTAATAATGGATTATGCTAAGCTAGTTTACTTGTTAATCTAATTTTAGAAAAATCAGTTTAAACATAGATCTTTCTCTAATTTTGAAATGAGTATATTGTTTAACATCATTAATGGTATAAAACATGCAAAATCAACTGAATTCCTTTTATAAAATATCTTTACTTTTATTTGTTCAATATTTGTTTAACATAAATAAAACTGACATTGTAACTTACTAAATTCGATAATGAAATCTTCATTTACTTTATTCCCATAGGGGTAATAATCATAACTTATATTCGGTAGGCATAGGTGACATTTATAGTCAAACAAGCTAGGCATTATTATACATGTTCATCTTATTACTTAACAGGATTTATATTTGTAATCTATCATTTAAGGCATTTCCACAAGAGCTAGTATCTTCATTATTCTAGATTGTATTGGTGTTGATAAAAAATTTGAAATCAGGATTCAGTTGATCTCTTATTTAATTTATTTCATATTTGTATATTCTGAATATTATAATTGATAAGATATAAAAGAATCTCCGGGGCACTATTCATTATCAATTCTGTCACTTTTATATTTACTGCTAATAGAGTTTTATTTCAGTTTATTTAATTCTACTAATATGTTAAATAGATATTTTAACCTGAGCATATAATATTGCCCCACCTGCTATCACATTTATACTGTTACAATATATAATAAGGAATACTTGAAATATTATGTAAAATAATTTTAAATTTAATTATTAAAAAATTATTAATAATAATACCACCTCCCTCACTACCACCGCCACTGCTGCCACCACTACTACTATTACTACTACTAATAATAATAGTAAACTACATAACAAAATGAGTTAATTCCTTAATGTGTATGTGCATATTATATTATGATTATCATTGTTGTAAAAGAACAAACAATATGAATAGACATCTCCAAAAAAAAAAAAAAATAGAATTCTAAATCATCATAACTCAAAGAACACATTTCTTAACAAATATATAGATTAAAATTACTTTCCTTGCAAATTCTAAAACCCATGTCAGGTTAATTTCGAATGTTCCTACTGGGACAGAAAACAAACATTATGAAACAACTTTAAAATACCTTAGGAAAATTTCATGAAATGTATCACCTTCAACAACATTAAAAAAAAATACATATAAAAGTATCATTAATACAAATATTGCATCTGGAACTTAGGAAAAATAAAAAATAAAGGATCCAATATCAATACTAAGAAAATGTTTATCAGAGCTCTGAAAAAATAAAAACAATTAAAGGGTCCTTCATGGTTCAATTATGAGTTTGTTTAAATTTATACTAGAACTAGATACTTATACCAAAATTTCCCTTTTGTATGTAATTCACTTGTAAATTGTACAAAGAAAAAAAATCTAATATGAGCTGTTTAAAGTTAACCACAAATAAACCTATGTGAGAATTTCCTTGTGTGAGCATAAAATTCAAGTTATTAAAAGATTAGTCTGGACACCAATCACCAGTTTAGATGCTTAAATCATTTAAATTCAGTAGTTGTTTTAATAAAATTGCTTTTTTTCTTATTTCTTATAGAGCTCTTGTGTTTGTTTCACTAATGGATTGCTTTCCCTAACTTATATTAAATTATATTAAGGAGATTCTAAACTTTTAAGTTCTTTATAATGAACATTGGTGTCTGGAGTAATCCTTAAGCTTTATGCCCAAAATTATTGATAATAATAAAAAGACAAGCTTGAAAAAAATATTTAAACATAATACAATAAATATTTTTTTTGAGAAAAGTCAGTGCATAAAATTGAATTTCTAATTTTGAGAAAAAAAATAGGTGATAAATTAACATATTCAGAGTCTTCATATTTTTTTTTTAAAAATGTTCGAAATAGACTAAAAAATTAAGATGAAGAGGTAAAAAATTGAATCATGTAATAAACAGAAGAGCTCCATAAAAAATAATTAAAAAAACAGTTTTATTAAAACAACTATTAAATTTAAATGATTTAAACATATAAACTTTTAAGTTCTTTAAAATGAACATATTGGTGTGCAGATTAATCCTTAAGTACCAATTAAAATATTATTTGAAACTTTAAATATAATATAACAATTTGTCAATTGTTATAACAGAGTTTCTTTAATATAAAAAAAATAATAACTAAATAATTATTGCCAAGCGCTTTCAACTCTTATGAGTCCTTGTCAAGGCAGTATAAAAAAATTCTATTTTCTCCTAGGCAATGAATACAACATTTCATTGTATTGGCCAGGAACAACTAATTGGAAAGCTGGTTAATTTTGAATTCATAGCACAAGATGAATTTTGTGTAAGATATGATTCCTATACTTGCGTTTTTTATCATGTATTTCATGCATTAATATTGTAAAATCCTTTGGACTACATATATGGCCTGTATTATTTTGGTAAACATAAAAAGCTGAATAAACTGTATCATCTTCTCTTGCTCTATTATACGTATATTTATGTTGTTCAAGGTGATATTTAATATTTGTTTTTGTTTCTCCAACATATATTGCACTATAGTTTATTTGTGGGAATCTAATAGAATATACAACACTGCTTTTATCCTCCTTATTTATTACTTCCTTAGACTTATTTATTAATATATTAAGGTTAGGCAGAGTTCTCCATGCTAATCGGAAATCTTGACTTAAAACTTTTATTATATTTTTTATTAATATTGGGAATAAAAAGCTAATGACATCCATGGTTTATTATTCATATTTATATGATCACTATTATAACGTTTATAATGCTTCAATATAATAGATAATAACATTTTTTTTTATTATAACCCACTTGTATAAAATCTTGCATTATAAATAATGTTATAATAATGATCATATAAATATGAATAATAAATCATGGATGTCATTAGCTTAATAAAAATATAATAAAAGTTTTAAGATTTCCAATTAGCATGAAGAACTCTGCCTAACCTTAACACATTAATATATAATTCTAAGGAAATAATAAATAAGGAGGATAAAAGCAGTGTTATATACTCTATTAGATGCTCACAAATAAATTGTAGTGCAATATATGTTGGAGAAATAAAAACAAATATTAAATATTGCCTTCAACAACATAAATATACATATAATAGAGCAAGAGAAGATGATAGTTTATTCAGCTTTTTATGTTCACCAAAATAGTACAGGCCATATATGTAGTCCAAAGGATTTTACAATATTAATGCATGAAACAAATGATAAAAGATGCAAGATTAAAGAATCGTATCTTATACAAAATTTATCTTGTGCTATGAATTCAAAATTAATCAGCTTTCCGATTAGTTGTTCCTGGCCAATACAATGAAATGTTGAATTCATCACTTAGGAGAAAATAGAATTTTTTTACACTGCCTTGATAAGGAGTCATAAACGTTGAAAGCACTTGGCAATAATTATTTAGTTATTATTTTATTTATATTAAAGAAACTCTGTTTTAACAATTGTTGAGTTGTTATATTTATAGTTATATATTAACAGAAACATTATTTATTTGAAACTTTAAATATTTTAAATATAAAATTTTAACTTATTATTACAATGATATATATAACTTGTAAAACACATTACAAACAGTATACAAGTAACAATAACCAATATATATATATAATAGATTAAAAGTTCATCCTTAACATTGTTAAATTAATAAAATTTATCAGAAATTAAGTTAGGAAACATAAACATTCTACTTTGAATATGAATTCATGACAGGTCAAATAAATAAATTGTGGGAAGAAGTAAACAGTTAAGATAGTTTAGACAGTATGAATGACCTGAAGTTAAATATTTCTTTGAAGCTTATCCTTATACGTGTTAAATGATTACATGTTTTCTGTACTTTTCTGAAATTTTTGCATAAAATTATAATGTGACTTAAATAATTCAAATATGTGAATTTATCCGTTGTTATTTATAGAGATCTTGAGTTTGAGATGGGTATGTATTTAATATTATTTTGATAAATAGCCAAAATTAATGACAGGAGTAAATATTTTAGTCATTAAAAGTTTGAAATAAGGATTCTGTTAGTAATTGTGTTACATCTTTGTCTGTCTTGGTTATATATATAAATAGATGCTCTTACGCTAAAATTAATCATATGCATCTGTTAATTATATACTCCATATGTTACAGAGGAAGTCTGGCATAAAATGATTGGTTTGCTACATATTATAATATGCATTGATATAATATTTTATGGATGTAGTTATTTATATATGCATCTGAATTGCAGAAATTTATTAAGATATATATAAATATTGTTTTTTGTGACCTACAGATCACAAGAATCCCAGTCAGATCTGCCTCATCATAATTTAAATTTCTAATTTATGTAAATGTGTTTTTTTGTATATGTATCATCTCAACCTCTTTTAGAGAACCAGGTCAGTAATACAGGATGCGTTAATATTTTTGCACGTAACATATACAATATTACAAGACGCTATGTATACCTAGTTCAGAACTCCCTGCATACTAGACCATTGATTTTAAATCCATGCAAAAATATGTAAATTATATGCAAATAAACCTGATATAATTAATGAACTAGATAATGTGCATCCATGTGATATATTTAAATAATAGCATTATAAAAATTAAACAGTTAATAAGCAGCACTATCATGATATAGAATAACTCATCTCAGACAATGAAATTTATTCAAATGCTAGTGTGAAATCTTCATAGCAGTATAGAAAGGTAGTCTTTCATAAAATTTTATTTTTAAAATCATAGAGATTTGGAATATTTTGGTTTTGTAGTTTGTTATGGTAAATAATAAGCACTCATCCCATTTTCCAGATTCTTTTAATTTTGTCACTGCTAATCTGAGTAATCAGATTACCCTTTTAGTTTTGAGTACTTAATAGCAAAAATGTTTGTTTGATTTATTTATAATAATTATCAAGTCATTTAGTTTATTTTGTTTAATTTGATGCTACCAAAATAAAAAATATTAAATACAATTAGATATAAAAGAAGAATCATGTTTCTTCCTAATATAATAGGGATTTAAAAATGTACTCATGGTGCTATGAGGATCCAGAATTAAAACACTCCTAAAGTAAATTTCATAAAATTTATATAGATAGAATACATAAGAATTATTGAATATATAACACATAACAAGATTACATCAGGAATTCAAGACATTAATCTAGAAAAGTTATCTAGTGAGAGTTTGTGTATCTACTGACATCTTATAAGCTGAACATTGTACAATACTTTTAAATATTATTTGTGATTGCCAACTTTTCCTTTATTAGAATGGCATATTATCAGAACAGTATGTCATAATATAACCTCAGTAGTCTAAAAAATAATGCATGGAAACAAAACAATCAATGTATTAATGAAGAGATGGCAAAATTATTGAAAACAATAAGCTTTGAAAATTTATGTAAAGTATCTCAAGAGAAAGTCTGAAGAAACAATCAAACATGCTACAAATAGTCACTCTAAACACTTCTTATGATGATCTTAAAAAATATAATTCAAAACGCATCATGGAGATAACAGGGAAACCCATTACAGGAGAGTGAATAAAAATAGGTAGCACCTCACAATGAAATTCAATTGAAGATCCAAATTAAGAGAGACTAGTGGTCTCTCTAGACCAAAAATAGTAGAAAATTTGAGATTATGGATAACTTTGTTGGGATAATCCTTCTAGCAAAGACTCAGAGAATTATGTAAGAAATATAAAGATGACCCAGAAAAAAGGATAATAGAATAAGAAGAAGGCATTATTAAAAATATTATTATCCTTTATTTATGTATATATGTTTAAAAAATATTTCTATTATTTGTTAATTACTATTTTTTATTTATAATTTTTTTGCTGGATCTGTGGGAATATGAAACGATATAATCAATTAATGCATTTATATCCATCAATCACATTATACTATTCACAGAAAGGAGGATGTAATATCACACAAGGCATTCATTTTGCAGAGATAAATTAGGCAAAACAAGAGAAAGTTAAGGTTATTTAAACAGAATAGTAAAAACCTACATTTCATAAAGTAAACATGTCATAATACTAACAAATGGGCATGTGTTATGTTATATATGTGTATACATGCATATATGGTATGTATAATATTTGTCATTTACATATATATATATAATAAGAATATATATCTATATAGTAAACATTACTTAAATTATTATATAAGATAATTTAGTTTAATTATTAAAAAAAATAGCACTAACATATAGCAGTAATAATATTAATAATATATAATTAATGTTCTAAAGAATTTATAAAACATAACTATAATGGGTTAAATCCTGAATTTGCATAAGCATATCATGATTTGACTTATATTGTTTGAAAAGAACAAACAATATAATCTGCATTTCCAAAAATTTCAATAGATTCAACATTCTAAAATTGCTATAGTTAGAAATATAATCTAAACAAATGTATAGAATAAAATTAGCTTCTTTACAAATCCTAAAACATATGGAGTTAGAAAACTTCTTAAACAGAAAATCAACATCATATGGAACATTTTCAAAATAGCTTAGCAAAATGTCATAGAATGCTTCACTTCCAACCATGACTTTAAAAAGAAATTACACCTAAAAGGATTGTTAACACAAATGTCATATCTACAACTCTGAGGAAATAAAAGAATAAAGAATTCATTGTTAACAGTTAGGGTATATTTATCAGAGCTCTGAAAAAAATAACAACTAAAAGATACTTCATATTTTCATATATAAATTTGTTTAAATTTAAACTTAAAGGTGAATGCTATATCAACATCCCCATTTGTATACAAATCATTCATAAATTAAATAAACTATAAT
Organism: Epiperipatus broadwayi; assembly: GCA_028023455.1. Lineage (NCBI taxonomy): Eukaryota > Metazoa > Onychophora > Udeonychophora > Euonychophora > Peripatidae > Epiperipatus > Epiperipatus broadwayi. The sequence goes on along the minus strand of JAQFVV010000142.1, from coordinate 3,126,065 downwards.
GTAAACTATTTAAAGTTATGGGTGAACTTTTAGTATAGAAAATGTTATATATATATCAGTTATATGCATTTATAAGTTATGTAAATCTTTGTAGTAATAAGTTAATATTTTATACTTTAAATATTTAAAGTTTTAAAAAATATTTTTATTTTATGCTTAGACAACGAAATCCTAGCATTGGTTTATTTATGGTAATGCTGTAGAGAGAATAAACTGTTTACTAGCTAAAGTAATAAAATTCCCAGAATCTGAGCTAGAAAGTGTAAGCAATTCTACCTTGACTGCTATAATGACCTTACTTAAGTTCATGACAAGACAAATGAATGAAATGATAGAAGGGATAGACAATTAAGATCATTAGTCAATATAAATGACCTGAATTTAAATAATTTTCATTCTTATATGCATTAAATGATTAAATGTTGTTTATAACTTTAGGGAACTTTGTTATAAAATAATAATCTAACTTAAGTAATTCAAATTTATGGATTTATCTGTTATTTATAGAGATGATGAGTTTACTGTGTATATTTAAGATTATTTTCATATTTAGTCAATATTAATGATAGCCATCAATACCTTAATTTATTAAAAGTTTGAAATAAGAATCTGGTCAATAATTGTTTGATGTTTATATTATTAATATATTCTATATGTTGCAAAGGAAGTCTGATGTATAAGGTTTGGATTATTATATATTTTAGTGTACATTGATATAATGATATTTGTTGCTATAATTATTTATATAAGCACCTAAATTGCAGACAGATTTATTAAGAGATGTGTTACACTGTTGGGGCCTCCTGATGACAAGAATCCAAACCATATAAGCTTGAACATAGTTTAAACATGATTTTTGTGTGCTTTTCAACAGAGATCTCTTCTTTGCCCCTTTATGAGAACTGAGTGTGTGTAAAAGATAATGAATCATAATATTATTGTTGATAGTAACATTCTTGTTTACAGCAAGTATAATATCATCAGATGCTTTGCATACATGGTTCACAACTCCAGATATATTATGTTATTGATTTTAAAGTCCTCTCTAAAAATCTAATTCTTATTTAAATACATATGAAAAGATTAATGAACTATATGATATTGCATGTATTCATGTTCATGGAAAACACTTCAATAATAGTATTATAAAGATTAAGAAGCTAATAAGTAAAACTATCATGATATAAAATAGGTTCTTTTATGACAATGAAATTCACTGAGATCTTAGATGTGAAGTCATCACATAAAAATAACTAATATATTTTATAATCAAATAGAAATTTGGGATATTTGATTTGGTAGTTTGTTAGGGTACATCATAAGCACTCATCTCATTTGGAACTTTATTTCTTTTAACTTTAGCATTGCTAATGTGAGTAATCACTCTACCCTTTTAGTTGAGAAGTTATTGAAATATGTTGTTTGATTTACTTGTTAATAAATATGTTAATTGCTTTCCTTGTTAATAAAAGTATTTATTTGAATTACTTTTAATAAATACTATAGTATTTTTTCAATCACATTGTGCTACAAAAATAAGAGAAGACTAAATATAATTAGATATGAATAGAACCTCATGTTTTTTCCTGATCTAACCAGTACTAAATAAATGTAATCATAGAGGTTGAAGATACCATGAGAGTTATGATTAAGACACCTCCCAAATACATTTTATAAGATTTGTAGGTAAAATATGTAATAGCCATTGAGGATAATATATAACAAGGACACATTGGTTACTCATGCCAATACAGAAGTGTTGTCTGATGGGAGTTTGTGTATTCTGTCACTTCATAGGCTGACTATTACAATATATGTTTTAAAACTGTTCAAAGATAACTACAGTAAACAATATCATATAAGCTTTTTATCATAGTACAATAATTTTGAAGCTTATAAATATTCGACATAAATTATTCTCTAAATAAATAAAGAGGCACTAAGTTTAAAAAAAAAAAATTATAACAAATTAAATAAATTATTTTTGAACAAATTCATATCTTTTGCCTCTATTTGTTTTTATAAATATAAATATACTAATTTATATCTATTAAATTTTCTGCTTAAAAATTTGTAATAAGCAAGCAATACACTACTATAAACAAACAATAATACTGATTAGCATTAGTTATTGGTGGCCATTGTTAGCCAACCTATTAACAATTTCGATTTTAATATCTGAATTTTAAAACCATATTATAAAGTTTAATATGCCTTTGCATTCGTAAGAAGCAAATATATAATTGATTTATTATATGCATATATAATATTAAACAATAGCAAAAATTTATTAAGAACGAATACAGAATCTTGAATTTTAAATATAAAATATACTCAAAGAAAATTGTTCAACAAAAATTTGTCATCATTTACATTACTTCGAAAAATTAAATAATAATAATAAAAAGAAAGGAAGATCATGTAACAGATACATCATTTATTTAGTAAAAGAATGCAAACTCTAATGTTGATAAATATTTAAGAGAATTTGTGTAAAATATGACATGCTGAGAAATGAGCTACTTATTCACACAAAAAAAGAGCAATTATTTCTCCATATTTTACCTAGAATAAATGAGTACCACAAGAGAGTTTGAAGCTCTTGATACACTAATTAAAGGTTGATCTATTTAAAAATGCAAACTAAATGGGAAAATAACGCAACTAATTAGTCTTTCCATTGAATTAAAAACAGATGAAAAAATTGAATTTTTTTTTTTTAATACAGTTAATGAATTAAATGAAAATATGTACACACAGTATTATAATATTAGATTATTTTTTATATAAAAATTTCTGTATATCCAATATCACATATGAAACTATGTTACTGAAAACTTCAATTTTACTTCTGAGCTTTGGAAAAAAGTAAAACGACAGGAAATATGTTTCATACTACAATATTTAAATAAATTTTAGTCTCAGTATAAAAATGTATTCTCACAGAAATAAAAGCTATGACTGTTTATATACATGCCTTTTTAAATAACTGTGTAAATTCCAACACTTTCATTCCATTTGTGTTAATAAAATTATCTCATATATAATAAAATTAATATAATGAATAGGCAAATGTTAAAACATTTAACGACTAAACACGAAAAAATTTATTTGACGCTAAGTACTTTCGATACCATATAGTATCATAATCATAGCATAATAAAAGGAGAGGGAATTGTCATCATAAATAATGTAAGTGTTGAATAATAAAATTGTCTCATATATATATTTGTTTTCACTGATGAATAATCATTTTATTAAAAACTGATTCTATGTATAAATTTATATTTTTCACTTTTCAATGTGCTCACTACAGTTTAGCACATTTGATTATTCTTTCAATCGTCTACGAGATAAAAGTAGTAATAAATATACATTTTGAAGTATAAACATCCACACATATATATGTACATACATAAGAACAAAGCAACCAATTATATAACGTAACATATTAAAGCTCTGTAACTTTAATGTGATGCAATGTAAAATGTCTTTTCTTTAGATGATGTATATGCCATATGCCCAGAAAGATTGTCGGCTAATTCAAATATGTTGAAACTGGTTTATAATATTATAATCCTATCCAATCTTCTTACCTGTTACCTCTTTCTGACTACATTCATCAACTCACTTCCTGAGAATTAACAATTCTTTTTTTTTCTATTCTATTTTAATGAAAGATATTATATTAGTGTTTATATTTTATCTTCCTAGTCCTTTCAATTTTAAATTACTTTTACTTCCAAAAAAAAATATCATTATTCTCTTACAACTTTCCAACATTCCAAAAGTAATTAATCATCTCCTTATAAACTACATGGATAATTTAAATTCTTAACTTATTTTGCCTTTTTTTCATATTATCTAAAGCCTTAATTTTATCCCAGATAACAGAAACTTCCCTGAATATTATCATGTATTCTTTTATACTTTGTATTTTATATATAGTTTTAAACTTTTTCTTTATTCACATTTATTTTTCATGACTTCACTTTTTCCCCTGTCTAACTAACTTATCTATCCATTTTTCTCACTTTTACAGTTACATGCATATAGCATATTATCTACATATTTATTTCATTATGTAAACACATAAATTCTAAATCGAATAAATTTTCATATTATAAAACTTTTCTAGCTCACCATGTTTATTGTCCTTTTTATATAATGTAATAATCCAGGGGCCCCCAACCTTTTTGCACTTAAGAGCACATTCTATAATACTGGCCAGGTGGCAGGCATCATTTATTTTTTTCAACCAGATGGCAGGCACCATTTATTTTTTCAATGTAAATTTATAGTTGGATATTGTTAATAATACACATAATGTACAAAAAAATATTTATTTCAAAAATAAAATTTTAACATATAATTAATGTTTATATTTTTATGTTGTAAAAGTATAGTATGTCCTACAATTTGATTACAATATAATATAATAATTTATAAGAAATTTTAAAAATTAAATTTATTTGTATCAGATAAATAATTTTTTATCGTGTTTGGATAGCGGTGGGCACACGTAAAATGATCTGCAGGTGCCATGGTGCCCGCAGGCATAGGGTTGGGGACCCCTGTAATAATCTTTACAACTAGATCATTGAAATATGATAAATTAAATGCAATACTAATATTGCTTCTTATATGGAAAATATATTAACAACATTAAGTATACCAATAAACATCACATGACCACCACTTCTTATGCTTGTGTACATTAAATATAGACACAGAAGCAAAACTCTCAGGTATGATGTTAAAAAAAACAATTTTCTAATCTTTCATCATTCAGAGCTTTATTGCTAATCATACTTTTTTATCATGATATCTTTCATACATATACTATCTATTCATTTCTATTTTCAATATTTTATCTTTGTTTTATAAATACATTTATCAGGTAAATGAACTGTTATTATTTCTGAGCTTTATAAAATGCTACTACTACAACCCTAAGTTATACTTCCACATTTAACAGATTTCCATACTTCATATATATGTATATATATTTATACATTTATGCAAATTATTTAGTGTACATATGTGTGTATCATTGCAAAATGGAATATTTTTCCTTACTGCTTTATTGTTCAGCTGAGTGTACTTTTGATGTTAAGTGTCATGATCATAGCCTTTTATTTCATTGTATTCTTATATAATAATTTTTTTATTATAATTATACAAATGAGCTAATTTACATATTCCATCTAAGAGATAATTGGATATTGTTCTCTTTCCTGTTATGACATTCTTATTGATAGCTATGAACCATGTTTTCTTCACCTTCCCTCTTTTGGTTATCATGATCTAGGCATATTAGGTTAATGCTTTATGGACTAAATCTGTGACCATGTTCTCTTTCATGATCCCAGAATATTAAATTTTATTCAAAAATTTCTTTAGCAACTTTGTATAAATATTCATGTGACTTACTCTAGAGGTAATGTTTGTTTTGGATTTACCATAATATATTGCTGGCTATTGTGAGTCATTGCACTGGAACTTGGTAATATGCTCTTGATGTCTTGTTAATTAGTCCATGAGGCTTGTTGATATTCAAAAGTTTATGGATTTTTGCTTGCTGGTATTTTTATTTTATAAGCTATTTTGGTATATAAGGCGTGGTGATCCACAATTTTATTCTACCTTATTTCTATATTAAATCTTTTGATTTATTTTTTAATGCTTCACAGTTGTATTCTAGCTTACATAAGTCATTCATATATTCATGATGTTTTGTTTAGTATTTGCAGAGAAGCTGATTTCTGCAGAGGAATGATATTTTGAATCTTGTGGACTTGTGTGATTTTGGTATGTTTGATTGTAAATGGATTGCATCTCTTATTTCCAATGGTTTTATAAGCACTTTATAATCCAGGTTGGTTTTATTCTATTGGATCATGAGGTCTAAATATTGGATGACTTTTGTCATATATTCTTTTTAATTGTCCATTGTTGTGATGATTCAATGGTCAGTAGGTTTTGTATTTCTGTAGTAGTTTGCACATATGAGTACCTCATTGACATATATATATATATATATATATTGTAAATTATGCACTGATCTTTTTTTAAGAATGTTGAGAAATTTTTTTTTCCATTTTTGCCAATGTTAAGCTGCTTATTATTCTGCTGGTAGGCCAGACATCTTGACAATGAATGGCTTTGTTGTAGATTCTATCTGCTTTTTTTTAGTATGTTTTTGATGACATTTATTGATGATTTTTAATGCACTGATCCATATAGCTGTTACATCTAGCAACATGAGTTTGTCCTTGTTATGTGTGTTTTTGATACTGATTGCATTAGCTCAAACTATGATTTGACTATGTATTTCTCAATCTTAGCTAGCTTTTTAGCCATTCTGTGATAGTGCTTGTGGTTTTGTAGTAATATGTACCAGTGAAATCCACAATTAATCATTGGAGGTAGTTCTATTTATACAGTTAGATGTTTGAGAACATTCTTAGAAGTATTACTGTTGAAAGGTACATCTTTAAGTATTCCATTTTATTATAAGCTTTAGTTTATCTATTTATCTTACTTAGATTTTATATTTAATTTATTACTTTAATAAAATTTAACTCAATTTGCTGTAGTGTTATATATATATATATATATATAACACTACAGCAAATATATTTATATTTAAGAAAACAGTATATATATATATATATATATATATATATACTGTTTTCTTCATTAATACAAATATGTTGCCTTTATCTTATTTAATGCAGATTATTTCATTCTCACTTGAAAATATTTTAAAGTTTTTAATATTTTTGTTCCAGTTGTAGCCTACAGATTTGTCTGTGATTAATATTAACAATTGTGCCATTTCTTTGAATATAGTGCCTTCATCTGTGACATTTTCATATTCTGTTTCAAATTCTGTGATGGCTTCATACCCACGAACTTGGGGTCATATTCTAGCAATGTTTTTATATTGAATGGCATAATAGTTTTAGTTAAGTTGATGATTCTTTTGTTTGTCATAGTATTTATTGCAAAGACTTTTCGCTAAAGTATGTGCATATTTGTTGAAGTATTTAAATCATGGATTATTATTTAATTGCATTGGATAGAAAATATGTTCAGATTTGTTTTGTCAGCAATTTGGATATATTTGGTGTTTGAGACATTTATTCAGGAAGGTGATCTTTTTCTGTATCTTTGTGATATTTTTGAAAATACAAAATGCCATTGTCAATTGTTATTGGTCATCTATACTCAATATGTAATTTTAGTTTATACTTTATTATATATGTAATACTTTTTTTTCTCAGTGATGAAAGCTTTTATTCATCAAAAAGACAAAATACACAACAGTTGAAAAAGTTTACAAAGAGATGATTGCATGGCAAAGTGAAATTCAAGTACAATATGGTGAAGGGGAAGTAAATACCTATGAAATGGGAAGGGGCTATAGAAAGGGTGTGTAGTCCAGGCAAAGAAGAATCTTTGGTAAGAAGCAAGGTTGATAGGCTTGGTTGCCCTGGTAGATTGATAGGGGGATCCATATATGACATTAACTTTAGAGAAATAGCTATGGGTTAAGTTTTTAGAGGTTTCAGGGATGGATGAGGAGATTTCTGAGTTATGCTTAGATGCAACAAGCTGATTTTTGTCTTTTATAGATGAATAATTTTAGTTTTTTACATTGTACTTGAAATGACATTATGATTGGTCATATTGTTCTTTTTGACTTCCTTTTTACCTTTAAAAGAGAAAACCACAGCCTGAAAGGGAGGAAGATCCAGAGGGCAAGGAAATGGAGACTTTGAAATAAGTTCTTTGGTGATGATGTTTTTAGTTAAGTCTTATGCTTGACAAGGTGGAATATTTTTTCCTTGCTGCTTTATTGTCTATCTGAGTACATTTTCAATGCTAAGTACCATAATCATAACCTTCTTATTTTATTGTGTTGTTACTTAATATAATTTTTTTTTTTATTATAATTATCTAAATGCACCCATTTACATATTCTCCTGTAAGATACTTCAATACTTCTTTCTCCTGTTTATGATATTCTTACAGTTAGCTATAAAGCATTCCTTCTTCACCTTCCTTTTTTATTCCTTATGTTCTAGGCATTTTAGGCCATCATTTTGTGGATTGACATTATAACTATATTCTCTTTTGTGCTCCCAGAATAAGAGAAAAATATTTGGGATTTTCTTTAGTGAATTTCTATAAGTATTTATAATGAATTATTTTGATGATGATATTGGTTCTGGATTCATTATAATACACCACTGTCCACTCTGGATTGTTGTATTTACCTAATAAATTATTTGTGAGATATCTTCCTTTAGTAATCTGTCCTTGATGTTGTTAATTAGTCTTTTGAGGCTGGATGATGTTCAGAAACTCCCATATTTTTGCTGGTAGATCTTATTTATTTTATCAGTCGATTATGGTATATAAGGCATAGCTGACTCATGATTTATTATCAGTTTGTGGTCTTAGATATATTAAATCTTTTAATTTCTATCTTCAATACTTCTCAGTGGTAATCTAGAATGCTTATCCATATACTTATAAACAATTTATTTACCAATTTGCTTCATATTTTCAGAAAAGCTAGTTTAATGTAGAGGAAAGCTTTGAATCCTGGGGATGTTTGATTGTGGATCATTTGCACCTCTTATTTTCATTGGTTTTATAAGCATTTTATAATCCAATTGTTTTTACTTTAATGGATCATGATCTTTAAATATTTCATATTTGATTGTCAATAGGTTTCGTATTTGTATAATAGTCTATTTAAGTGCACATACAAATGCATCATAGACATATATTTTGTAAATTATATACTGATCATTTACTAATTTGCTAGATTAATCTGCATATTATTCTGATAATAGGAAACACCATTTACCATGCCTTTTTCATTTTATAATATTCACTATTAAACTTGACTGTGACATGCTTATCAAATCATTTTAGTACTTCAAGGATAAACTGACCTTTTTGTTGATTTTTGATGATATTTATTGATAGTTTTTAAAACACTGATCCATACAGTTGTTACATATAGTGATACAAGGCTATATTTGTCCTTGATGTGTATCCAGATTAATTGTGCCAGCTCAAATGATAATTTGACTGTAATTTTCCTGAATACTAGCTGACTTTTTAGCCAATGCAATATAGTTCTTGGGACTTTAAATTCACCACTGACACAAACACTAAAGCTTTAACAAAAAGATTTAGCAATAAATACACCAAAAAAAAAACTAGAATTCTTTGCAAAAAATGAAGAATGAATAAATTCCAGCACAAATAAAACCATCATCAATTTAACTTAAATCAATACGCCAGTCAATATAACAATACTGTTGGAATATCACAGAGTTCTAAGAAATATATGAAAGTGCCACAGACAAAGAAACTATATTTAAAGAAATGGAACTATTTTTAAGATCAGTTTCCAGAAAACTTGCAAGTAGAAGCTGGAATAAAAGTATTACAAATTTTAAAATATGCACAGGTGGGAGTGAAATAATCTGTCTTAAAGAAGTCATAGGATGCATATTTGTACTAAAGAATAAAACAGAATACATATAAAAAACAGTACAAAAAATTGAGAGGTTATATTTCAACAAAGTAATGGTATATAATATAAAAGCTAAGAAAGATAAATTCTTAAAAATTCTAAGAAACACTACAATAAAGCCTATAGTAGAATGGAATAATTAAAAGATGCATCATTCAGCAGCAATATCTCCAAAATGTTTTCAAATATCAAATTCATAATTATACTCTGTAATTAATGATGGATTTTGGTAGCACATATTACTACAAAGTCACATGGTCGATAGTAGAATGGCTAAAAACACAGTTAAATTATCATACATTCAAGCTAGTGCAATCAATCAAAAGTGCACATATTAAGTATGAGTACAGACTTATTTTGCTGAACATAACTTAGCAATATTGGTTAGAGCTTTGAAAAATATCAATTTGTCATTAAAAATCTACTGGAAGAAAGTGAATAGAAGTAACAAGAATGCCATTTCATTGTTGAGATACCAAAATGGATTGACAATGCCAACAGTCAAAGTTAATAATGAATATTACAGAACAAGAAATGCATGACCAGTGAGACTAAGCAGGATAATATGCAGACTAATCCTGGTAATTTCTTTCTGCAACTAATATATATCAATAAAAGGGTATTTTGCTATTCACAATTAAAGAATAATAGTCCTCTCTTCCATCCAAAATGAAATTTGAATGATTGTAGAAGAGAAAAACCATAGATGTAATATGTTACAAATTTACCTTTATGATAACAGATAGGTTATATATTGATGGATCATGAGTCCATAATTTGCAATACTTTTTACAATATATACTTTTACCATTTCTTATCTAAGCTAATATGAATTTAACTTCAGACCATAAAATAACATAATTTTTCATAGACCATATATTAAAATTATTATTTCTATTTTCATTAAATATTATTTAATATTTGTATAATTTTTATCAATAAACCAGTTTTAATTAATCATCACTGTATTGATCTGTAGAATATAAGTGATCCAGTCTATAAAACAAAATTGTGTTTAATTAAAATATATAATTAGATTTTAAAAAAAAGTATTAAATCTAATAAACCAAATGACCTCTTTCAAGAATACTGATTGATCGTACAGAAAAAGCAATAAATATCATTTTTCTTATGTAATAAACTAACCAATATTCATTAAAAGATTCATTATCGGAAAATTAGAGCATGTAAATGTTGATTTAAATAACAGATAATAGCAGTGAAAATTGAATCTAAATATTTTCAAAATTTTTTCTTTTCTAAGATTAAAATATTTATAACATTATTAGACTCTTTTTTAAAAAAAAACAAAAAAAAAAAACAAGAACAAATCAATTGTAAAATTATTTCTAAATTTAGTAATTCACATGAAATACAAATAAATATTAGATATTTCATTTTTCAAAATCAATTGTATAATACAATTTTTATATAATGTGCTATTTGATATTTTAAAATTCTATGATCTTCATATATATACAAATATAATTTGAGATATAGTCATTGGTTGTATATGACATCCAAAACTTGGAATATGGACGCAGGCTAGGTTTGTGAATTCTATTTTAGATCGCTGATCCGTAGACATTCCTAGTTACCTAAATAAAATTGATCATTAAATATTTAACTACTACTAGCTACTTAAATTAATGATAAAAAACTGCTAAAAACTTTCATTATCCAGTAGTCAGGGAGCCCGATGAGTATGGTCTTCTTCATTGTGTCTCTTTGAAAGCTGTCGGAGAGACTTTGCTTATTTAAAGATTGGGTGCTTCCTAAAAACACTGCATGAAAGAATATAGCTATTTATTATTCTTAAAAACAAATCACTATGGAAATTTTATAAGCATGGAAATATATTCTTATCAGAATATTTTTTTATACTATAAAAAGAAATTAAAAATAATAATTCATAGATATGGCTTAATGTATATAAATATATGTGTGCTAAATTTTCTGCTATTCTAGTAGTAATAAACAATGTCAAACCACTAAACATCACATGATCACTATCTCATACTAGCACATAATTGTTATTAAACAATTCAAAACAAAGCAAAACTCTCCATATATTAGTGCCATCTTGTGCTAACAAGAGCAATCAATGGATGCTAGAAGGCTTGTGCATAAAATCCCTATCTAGTGCCTACTCATCCAATATCCTAAGATCTAGGTGCAGTGCTCTAAGATCCAAGTTTCCTCACTGATGAAGGCCACAAGCCAGAAACTAGTCTGGGGATATTGGATGAGTAGGCACTAGATAGGGATTTTATGCACAAGCCTTCTGGCATCCATTGATTGCTCTTGCTAGCACAAGATAGCACTATTATATGGAGAGTTTTGCTTTGTTTTGAATTGTTTAATAAACAATGTCATTTTAAGTTTTACTAACACTTGAAAACTCTGCAATACAAATTATTCTAGACCAGTGGTCTTCAACCTTTTCACACTTGTGGCCCGGCAAAAATAAGGATAAGATTTTGCGGTCCGGCAGAAGTTTACAGATAAATTTCCTTAAAGATGTAACCTGCTTAGCCTTAGATAAGCATAATTGTTATAACTGACCAAAACAGCACACTAGTTATTGTGTATTGTAATGGTGTTGCTTACCTTCACATGCTGAACACAGAAAACAGTACAATAACAATCGTTCTCATTAATGTGCTTGCATTTCTATGTTTATTATTTCATTGTTAAAACATTCAAGAATAAAATGTTATTCACCTGAATGTTGGGAAATATCATAGCTAGTGTAATCACATGGCAATGATTATGATAAATGTATTATCTGTATTTAATGTTAAATATACAAGATGGTTATATATATATATAAAGGTTGTCTTTTGATAGTAGTAAGGGCAAAATAGAAATCGCATAATTAATCACCGTACAGTCAAAAAAAATTCGCCGTATTTTAAATCTGAAAAAATAAAACGAAACGTGTAAAAGTCTGACATTTTGATGTTATTGTAATTTTTTTTTTTGTGCTGGTGTGTTGAAAAGATCAAAAAATGTAATAAATAGGAAAAGTTTTTTTTTTAAAATGGTAAAATAGATTATCGCGTAATAGAAATAAAGCCAAAAAAATCAAAGTTATTTTTTGTTTGTTTTTATTTTTAAAAAAAGGTTAACAGAAATTGGTTTTAAAAATAAAAGTTTTAGTATATTAGCAGTATACAAATAAAACCAAAAAATATCGCCTTATAGGCCAAAAAAAAAGTGGGCGTATTTTTAAACAAAAAAAAAAAAAAAGAAAACGAAACTTGAAAAAGTCAAAAGTTTTGATCTTGTTTTAACACATAAACAATGCCGACAAGCGACCGTGATTGGCTATCAAAAGACAACTGGAGTTTGTATAATAAAAAACCTTTTTTTTTAAATTTTGAATTTTTTTAGAAAAATAATAAATTTAATTCTATCTCTCCATAAACATCTGTGATAAATAGAAAAACAAATTAATTTATGTATGATTGATTAGATTTCGTTTTTGTTCTGTTTCTTATTTTTTAACAGGATAAAAATACGATGAAAAAATAAATAAAAACTGTTTATATTAATTAAAAGTTTAAAATCTTATTATTTTGTTATTACTATCTTTTGTGCCAGTCTAGCTTGGCCCGGTGCTGGGCCGTGGCCCGGTGGTTGAAGACCACTGTTCTAGACTCATATAACATTTCTTTTATTACTATAATATATCTTTATACTACTGAAATGTATATTTATATATAAGAGAATGATGATAGTTATACTGGCAGAATATGTACAATGCAAAGAATAAATATATAATTATATGAAAAAATATGTCAAACTGATTGCTCTTTAGCAAATAACTGAGTTAATAAAGAAAGGTTTATAGCTAAAATGACTTTAGAATAATTAATTTTGTTTAGCTATTAGTGAACTAGTAAATAGAGTTAGTATAAACATTCAATAGTCTTAAAGAGTTACACAGATAAAAATGAATCAAAATTTAAGAATAAAAAAATTATCTATTCTCTCTCTATAAAATATAATTATTTAACTTTACACTCTTGCTACAAGACACATGTTTTCCCTTATATTATAAAGACTATCTGCACAGAGGGGGATGATCATAAAAGGAGGCATGGGTTATTGCAAGAGATCCAAATTCAATCAATAGGAAGAAATCTTGTGTCTCTTTGTCCAAAAATGGTACATCTGACTTTTAAATTTACATTTCTCATTGCAATAATTTGCAAATTTTATAAACTATATAGACATCCTGCTTCCAGCATTGTTAGTTAATTAATTTTGCACTATGATTTTGGCAAGAATTTGCCAAAAGTTAACCCAGTACTATTAAGCTAGAATATATATATTTGAATACCTTTTCATAGTCGGTTGACTCACTCAAGTTTTTGGAGTATATATAAAATAATAAGTGAAATGGAAATAAAACTAAATGGTGCAATTCGCTAAAAGTCTTGGATATAAATATCTCTTATCTGGCTACCATTAGAAAAAAGAAATTGTTGCTAAAAATCTAGCACAAAAAGAGCATCTGTAATATAAAATATAACATTCTGAAAAAGTATTAATAATTATTTATATTTAACAATAAGCTTGTTCTGGCCCAATTAAATATATATTAAAGAAAAAAGAATAAAGTTGCATTTTATGAAAAACTTATTTAACACAGGAAAAATAGAAATTAATTTTGTAAGTAATTTTATAGTTTATGTTAAAATATATAAATGTAATTTATAGAGTTTTTTTTTTAATTTCTCTAAATTAAATGTTTTTCTAGAGTGTTTATGTAGGTGATTTTATATAATGCATTAGAAATTATTAAGTCAGAAGTCAAACTCTGATAATGTGCTATTTCTAAATATTATAAATCTCTGCACACTCATCTGCCAGTAAGAGTTTAAAAACCTTAAGTAAATCACTTAAGTTTAGAGTGTATTTCTATATATACACCAGGAACTGACCATGCTTAAAAAAGGGCTTGAGTCTATTGTGTACCTGATGTTATAATCAAATACTGAATTGTACAAATCTAATTAACCTATCACAGGAAAAAAACATTGTCCACCTACAATCAGCCTAATATGACTTATATATGTAAATCTATTATTATAAAGTGCTGAAAATTTTTAAATTATTAAATTGGAAGTCAAACTCTGATAATGTGCTATTTCTTAAATATTATTACTGGCAGGCGAGTGCACAGAGATTTATAATATTTAAGAAATAGTATATTATTGGAGATTGATTTCAGATTTAATAATTTCAAAATTTTCAGCACATTATAATAATTGATAATGCATTAGAGTGTAGTTTAAAATTGAGGAAAGCTTAAGATATTTGAATCTTTCAGCATTTTTTTTTTTTTTTTGGTCTTTGGAAAAAAATAATTTGAAAGCATTGACAATAGACTCTTCATTATTGCATTTTTTCACTCTTTGTTTTCTTTGGCAATAAATAATCTACTTTCAGAAATAAAACTAGAAATATCATCTATCTTAAGAAGTTTTGAAAAAATATATATAAGTGATGATTTTATGCAACACTTTAATTCAAAAGAATTTTAAAGGTTTTTCTAATTTTATCTAACTTCAAAGTAATACTGCTAGAATTTCAAAAATGTTATATATATATAGTATGAAATGACATGTTAAAAATAAATATTTTTTCATAAGCTCCACCAGAGAATTGGATACAGGAGACAGTAGATGAGTGATGACCCCTAGTCTAAAAATAAAAGATATGAATGGAATAATAATTTATAAAAAATGATCTTTGTTTCAGTTTAAATAATGGTTTTAATATAGGTAAAATTTTATTGTGTATGGAAGTTAAAAGTCAAATGCTGATTGACTCAAAATATAATTCTAGGAACTTTTGATAATTGAATATAATGAATTGTAAGAAAATGTAGTTTCCATGGAAAAATAAATGAATGTAAAAGCAATAAATTAAGTTTATATTGAAGGATGTATTGTTAAAAATCATTATTACATACTTAACATCAAACTATCATGGATTATCTAAATCAACAACTTGGAAAATCTTCAAATATTTTTTCATATTAAGAATTATTTTACAATAGAAATAATTCTATTCTTTAATTAATATCTGTTGCATATATAGTACATTCACTCTTCATAGTTTAATATGGTGTTAAGGGTACTGACTCAACAATTAATGGCTGAATTTATTCTCAACTGATAAAAAAATAAATTCATTTTTCTTTTGACTCTGAGGCTAACATTATAAAATTGTCAATGTAAATGAAAGTATAGATTATTGTATATACATACGATATTTTTGATTAAGTTACAAAAAGAGTTTGACTACTAATACAAAATAATTCAAAACCCACATCAAAAAACAATAAACATTGTAGAAATAATTAATAGTTTCTAAAAAAAGAATGCATTTTTGCTGTGAAAAACTTTTGAAATGGCATGTGATTGAAGAGTGAGAAGAATGAAGTCTATCCATTAAAGTTAAGGAATTTCTAAAGTTAAGGAATTTCTATTTTAATATATGCATATGTATGGTGCATTATGATCTTGTGCAACTGATGAGTGTTGGTCCTGCATGAAATACATGTACTGGGAATCATTTATTTTTTCACATGTGTGTGGTCATAAGATACAGTATACTGAATAAATAGGTTAATTCATAAAATAGTAAATAAAATTTTCATATATATATCAGACCAAACAACCATTTTAAAATTGTCATAGGTGATTATAATGCTAGAATTGGTAAATGACTGAAAGGTGAAAGTGCTATGGATAAATTTGGCTATGGTGGTAGAAATGAGAAAGGGCACAGATTTGTGGAATTTGCAAAAAAAAAAAGAATTTTATATTATAATTTTTTTTTCTATGACAAATATGCTAAATGAAAATTTATATGGAAACATCCAAATGAAAAATACAGCAGAAATGAATTCTATTTTGACTAACAAAAATATTAATTTTACGATTGTAATATTCTTAAAAAATTCAATTCAGGGAATGATCATTAATTAGTGAAATATTAAACATATATTAATGCAAAAGTAGAGAAACAAAAATTATTAAGCAAGCAGTATACACAATTGATATTTCTAACTTTCAGAAACATTTCAATGAATTTAAATTAGAACTTGCACATTTAAAAATATTAACATAGTTTAAGATAGTTCCGATTTGAATAAAATCAGCAGAAAGATAACTGATACACTATTAAGAACTGCAACAAAAATAGCTTGTATAAAAAAGAAGCAACTGACTAGAAAAGATTTTACTGAAACAAGCCAACTTATGAAGAAAACAAAGGATATAAAAATATATTAAAATAATCTACTAAAAGGGATTGAATATTTAGAATTTGGTAAAATAGTATAAAATATGATTAATAACAATATAAGAACATATAATTGTGAATTAGCAGGAAGCTACAAAAAAAAGTATCAAAAGGGTACAACAAAATATTGATATTGCTAGAGAATTTACTTATGCAATAAAAAAAATGATGGAAGTATTACTAGAAAAAGAAATGATATGATGAAATGTGTTGAAGAGTTCCATATAGCAATAAAGAACAAAAAAGTATCCCTTTATAATTACTACATGTTCTGAATTTCTCAGGATTATAAATAAAGAACTGAGACATACAATTAAATGTATAAAGAAGGGAAAAACTCCAGTTAGTAATGGAATTGTAATCAATGTCTTAATGTAAGCAGGTGATGAAATAGAATAACTGTTAGCAAAGTTATATATCAAATGCCTAAATGATAAAAATGTATCAAATGATTGGAAGAATGTAGTACTAATATTAATATTTAAAAAATGATATGCAAGATAATAGAAATTATAGATCTTTTTTTTTTACCAGTTCTATTCAAAATTTTTACCAAAAAAATTACAAGTTGTCTGTAGCAAACTTTCAATTTTAACCAAGCAAAAAAGAAAAAAAAACAACAACAAGCAAACTAGATTTGAAATGATTTTAATACAGTGGTTCACACCTAAATATTGAGAGAAGTTATAGAAATGACCTTTGAATATGAGATGCATTATGTTTTGGATTTGTAGATTATGAAAATGAATGTACTTTTAAAAACCTTTCTTCAGTAATATAAAGCAATGGATTATAAAGACATAGACCAAGATACTGTTACATTCTGAAAAATATTTATCAAAATATAATAGCAATAATTAGATTACATAACATTGAGAAGGGTTTATGACAGGATAATTCTATATCACAAAGACTTTTAATAGCAGTTTTACAAAAATAATGTGGATTAAAATGGCAAGCTAAGTAAATAAAAGTAAATGGAGATTATTTAAATTATCTCAATTTTACAGAAAATTTAATTACTTTGGTAAATAATGTTTCAAAGCTTCAGAAAACATTGCAAGAATTAGCAAATGAAAATAAGAAAGATGCATTAGAAATAAATGCTGTAAAAAGACTAAAGATAATGTTCAGTAGATTTTCTCAAAGAAGAAAATAAAGAATGATTAATTAGAAGAAGTCAAAAACTACAAATATTTTGCTCAGATTGTTAATGCAAATGGAAACATAATGTATGAAATTAATTTTAAAAAAATATGCCTACATTTGAAAAGGAAAGTTTAAATAAATATATTTTATCAGTTTTTACTTATGAATTTGAGACCTGACAACAGAAGAGCAATGCAGAAACTTAAGACCATTCAATGTAGTATAGAAAGATAATACATTAAAAATAACAAGAAGAGATTAAATATTAAATACCTGAGCGATAAATAAACATAGGTTATTGACATCAATGAAAGAATTAAAAGAATGACATGGATCTGGCTAGAAGAGGTGATAGTAGATGGACAGTTAAATCATAAATTGTATTACAAGAGATTGTAAAAAATTTGGAAAGACACAAATGTGAGACAGAAAGATGAAATAAGAAAGTCTGTTGGAATGATGTGGAAAAGAGGTGCCATAATGATTGGAGAAACTGGAGTAAACTTGGGAGATATCTCCATCATGATTAAAAATAATGAGAATAAATTGTGTTTTATTTATAAGATATACAGAAGTTAGTGCATAAAACCTTGAATGTGACTAAGACATAAAACAAAAAGAGGAGATCAAAAAATAGTATGACAAGATAAATCTAATTCACCTCACTTAGTACATGTGGAAACACATTTTTTAAAAAAAATTCTTATTTCTCGGAATGCAAAATGTCTACGAAATTTTACTTAAGAAACAAACAATTCAAAACAAAAACATCACTATTTGGATGTTTGATCTATTTTCCAGACCCAGCTTTATATATTTTTTTAGAAAATCAATTGCAAGCTTATGCTAATCTATTTTTATTGGTAAAAAAATGTAAACACACACACACACAAAAGAACTTATATCAAATGATATGAAATGAACCAACTCAGAAAGGGAACAACTTTAAAGACAATAGTAGACAATTATCTAAATGTTATAACTATAAAATGTTACAGGCACAATCTTGAATATGTGTATATCAGACCTTACACAAACATATTTATATGTTGTGATGGTGCAAATAATGCTGTCTTATAAATGTAATTTAAAAGCTTTTTACTGACAGATATACATTTTTTTCAAAAACCTGTTATATAATTAAATATGAAGAATTGATAAAATAACTGAATATTTTTTTTATTTAATCTAAAGTACATTCATTACAAAAAAAAAAAAAATTAGAAATTGAGAGAAAATAAAAAATTCTTCTTTTAATCTCTAAGATGTTATTATCAAAGTAGAGTAATACTTTGAAGTAAATAAAGTAATATTTAAAATTGTATATTTAATTGTTTTGTAAAAAGTATAAATTTAAAAAAAAGTTAAATTATAGTAAACTTAAAAATATATGACAATATTATAGAGTTAAGTAACATAAATGTTTATTTGAAAATCATAATAATTATAGTCATAATTATATGGAAATAATAGAGCTAAAAAAATTTTTTTGTATTAAATGCTTTTATTTAGTATAGTGAAAAGAAAAAAAAAGTTCTTTAGCCACAAGTAAGGTTTTTAGATTTAGCTTGAAATAAACGCATGGAGGATCGGAAATTAATTAAGTCAACTCTTACTTTTTATAACAAGGGATTGATTTAATTAATTTCTGGATTCCCAGGCTTTTATTTCAAGTTAAATTAAAAAAACCCAATTGTGATTGAATATTTTTTTTTCTTTTTAGTACACTAAATAAAAAAGCTTTTAGTATAAAAAAATATTTTATCTTTATTATTTTTTAACCTTTTAATATTGGTACAGTAAATAAAAATGTAAAACTATATTATACATTTAATCGACTTGACACTTATAGATTATATATATCACTAGATATTTCTGTTATAAGTTAATAAATATACCCCTTATGTATATATTTATTTAGTATGTTAATTCTAATATTTTCACAGATAAATGATTACTTCATATAATAATTATTTTCAGGATATTTTGTGTAGTAAAATAGCTAAATAGCTGATGTTTCTGTACAATGACAAGTATCTTCTTCAGAGCGCCCTCTTTCTGAAATCATAGGAATGCATGTGAGATTTAAAAATCATTATTTTTATCTTTTTCTTTCTCCTCATATTTAAATTCTATTGGTTGAGAAGTTTTAAAAATTAGTTTGTCTTCCAATAGCTTCTTCCAAATGTTATTTTTTTAAATTCACCTTTTCATTCAAACTCTTGGGCCTTTTAAAAATTTCTATAGCTACTCTTAGAAATCTCTGGTCATATTGTTCAATTTTTACTAGAATATTTGTTTTATCAAAACTGATATCATGATTAGTTAATTTTATATGAAAATAAATAGCTGATGAATTGGATTTTTCTCTGACTGCCAGAATGAGTTCTTCCTTTCTAACATTTATTCTACAATTAGTCTGTGCAATATATGAATGTGAACTGATCCTATACGAAATTTCATATACACCATGACACTCCAAAGAAATTTTATCTTTAGGAAGTGGAAGTATTTCATTAATTTTTTTTAAAGGTAGTGTAAACTGTGTGAATATTATTTTTCCTTAGAATGTTATCAACTTTATCAGTTACTCCTTTTATACATGGCAAATTTGTCTTAATTTCTGATGTATCAAAATCGTTTTTCTTTTTATATGAAAAAATCCTATTAATAATGCTGTAACTAAAACCATTATCAAAAAGCATTTTGTTACTAGCAGAAATATCCTGAAGAAAGTGGCTATCATCAGAAAGTCACTTCATTCTATCTAAAAATGTCTTTGCCACTGAAAATAATTGAGCAGAATGATGATGAGAAGAAAAATGTAGATACCTCCCAATGTGTGTTGGTTTTTTACATCCTCCTTTCTTTCAATTAAAACATCTAAAAAGGTCAACTGGTTATTATTTTCTATTTCCATAGTAAATTTGATATTGTTGTGAAAAGAGTTTAAAAAATTAAAAAAGTCATCAAGAACATGCTTACCATGAGGCCAAATAACAAAGATATTATCAAAATACCTCAGCCATATAGATGGTTTTTTAATTACTGAAGTCAAACTTTTATTTTCCAAATCTTTCATAAATATAAAAGCTAATGCTGGAGAAATTGGTGAACCCATAGCTAGCCCTGATGTCTGTTTATACATATGCCCATCAAAAACAAAAAATGTATTCAGTAAACAGTGTTCAATTAAAAGCACAGCAAAATTAGGTAATTGAATATGTTTTAAAACTTGAACAGCTTCATTTACAGATATACTAGTAAAAAGCAAAACAATATCAAAACTTACCAAAATATCATTCTTAATCAATTTAATATTACAGATAAGCTCAAGAAAATGATTCACATCTTATAACATATGATTCTGTTAAATGTGGCTATAAAAAAGAAGTCAAAAAATAAGCTAGTGTCTGTGTTGGTGAACCAACTGCATATACAAACAGTCTTAATGGAATTTTAGTAAACCATATAATTTTGGATAAAAAGATTTTCACCTGGAAGTAAGCTGGCTCTTCATTTTAAAATTAAGATCATTAGAATAAATTAATACTTTCATTTTCTTTTCAGGGTAAGTCATAGGACCTCTATATTCTTTCTTATAAATATTATCATTTAATAAATTATGTATTTTTATAATAATCAGTCCTATTTAAAATTATTGTAGTATTATCCTTATCTGCCAGATGAAAAATAATTACAATATGAAGTCATATTTTGTATGAATATATAATAATATATATATACTTATGTGAATATAATAAACTATTAACCCTTTCAACGATTATTATTTAATTGGCTGAATGAGTTAAAAATCAAAACTTGTAATTGGCCAACTCACAACTTTAACAAAATCTATTGTTAAAATAGATCACTTTTAATAATATAAATACATTAGTTTCGTTTGTAAAAAGTATATTACTGAATTGTCAGATTATGAAACAAACGAAAGTCTTTTCAAAAATAAAATTTGATTTATAATTTAAAAAATATTCAATTGCGGTGAAATAAAAGTAACCGCTATTCAACCAACCAAAAAAGATTGCGTCAGCAATCTTTTTTTTTTCACTTTAACATTACGATCAATATGTAGCAATAAATAAATAATTCTTGGTAATATCTTAACTATTTTTCTAAAATAATTTGATTTTTAGTATTATTTTATCAATAATAATTTGTAATTCAATTCAAATATTGTTTAAAATGTTGTAAACATTCGTTTATAATTTTCGTAATAAAAATCAAAACGAACGTAACTTTTTACTTTTTGGCAGCCATTTCCCTTTCTGACAGAAGTGGGACAGCCAATAAGATTCAAGAAAAGTTGGTGAGGAGGCGGTGCTTTGGTTTTGTTTGACATATATGGTCATTTTTATTGATTTTTTACTTGTAAAATAAATCTGAAGAGGGCACCATCTTACAGAACTTTTGATTTTCTTTCGAATGACATATTATATGTATACGTGGGATAAAAAGTAGCCGATTTAGAGTGATGTCAAATCTTCTCATTTTTAGATGAGTCATGCATTCAAAGAATTAATTGATTCAAAATATAAAATATCATTTTAAATGAAAAGTGTTGCACATTTTGGATTTGATTGAAATTTTTTTATTTAAAAAAAATGCTTATCAAAACTGTATGGTAAATGAAATTCACTTAATATACATAATTTTACTGTAAATTGATTTCACATTTATAGTTTATATATATATATATATATATATAACTAGCTATATTTACAATAAGATAATATTATACTTCTTATGTCTATATCATAACTAGAATGTGTACATAATTATATATAAGTATAATAAAATATTAAGTAACACTTTTGTTAAAAATTGTTTGCCATTTTTTCTTACTTAGAAAAAAAGGTTAGCAAAACTATATTGCAAACTAACTTTCTTATTTTAACTTAAATGAAACCAAGAAAATTTTGTCCATTATTTAAAACAATTCCAACCTTGATTTTAAAATGTTACTATAACTTTAAATGAAAAGCAAAATAATCTCTATACCACCCTCTAACGAGTCTTACTTAAAACATTAAAATTCTAAGAACAATTTTTAAATTTATATAAAAATATTCAATATTTTCTCATCCTCTGTTTGATATCTAAAAAAAATAGTTCACCTACCTAAAATATTAGTGTCCTATATTATTTAGTACTTAGGTATCAAATTTGACCATATTCTATTGTATTTAAATCTATTAAACCTCAATTTAAAAATATTATAACTTTAAATAGAAAGGAAAAAAATCTCCATATCACCTTCTCATAAGTGTTACTTAAAATATATTAAAGTTCTAAGAACAATTTTTAAATTTGTTAACAAAATGTACAATATTTTCCCACTCTCTGAACCTTAGCTGAGAAACCAATTCACCTACCTACAACATTAGACTTCTATATTACTTAGTCTGGTATTTCTTATTGATGTGTTAAATTTGGACCTATTGTATTAAATTTAAATATATTAAACTTCAATTTTAAAATTTTATTGTAACTTAAATAATAGAAATGATTACAAAATTTTACAAACATACCAACATACAATCAGATATTCTAAATTTAAATAAGCTTTTAAAAATGAAGATCTGTAAAAAAAATGATTGATTAAAAAATGTGAGACTTAATATAATGTGTAGTAAATCCAAATAATACTTAGCTCATACAAAATTAGCTAAATAATAAATGAACCATTAGAAATTGAGTCTAAAATAGAAATGGAAAAAAGAGTCAATTAAATAATGAAATGATAATTTTAAAAAAATTACAATTTTAAACCATGATATTTATGTTTAACCTTCATTGCAACATAAGGTGAAAATCATGTAAGGGCTGGATTCAAATAGTAAAGTTAGTTGACGTTCGAACAGAAATCAGTGACTTTTTAATCCATGATTTCTATGTTTATGATTTAAATTAGTGGCAAACAAAATAGTTGTAGAAAAGTCAAGAAAAATTCTTGACTATATCAAAGTTGGAGCCATTATTCTATGACCATCATAAAGAATATGCAATATATAGTAGTAGATACTAAAATTTTGGCTAAATATCCTGAATGTTCTGTTTCTGGCCAATCCAAGAATGTACCCCTCTCAACATGTTGTCACCAGGCCATGGAATGGATTCATACCTCCGAAAATGTAACTGATCTGAATAGAAAGTGCCAGTAGAAAATAGAACATTTTCGAATATGTACATATCTATTGAGCTAAGTTATGCATATTTAGGAATTGAAAGATAATATGCAAACCTATTATTGCAAGAAATATCAGAACTATTGACATAAATGTCTTTCTAACCAAATCAAAAAAATTATTACTATTATTTTTTGTTATTCTAAGCTTATATATATATTTTGTAACGAGCACATATGATGTTACATTATTTTTTTATTAGTAAACATGAAAAAAATAAAAGTTCGCCAATAAAACTTCTTTTTTAAGAATTAAAAATTGAAAATTAAAAAATCATCTTAAACTCGTATATATACATATAGAACCGCACAGATGGAAAAAAAATTATTATTAAAATAAAACTTTATTAAAAATAAAAAAAAAATTTTTAAAAGCAAAAACTTAAAAAGATTTAGAGATGAAAACATATCTTTAATTTTGGAAAACACATTAATTAATCATAAAATGGAAATGATTGTTTTAATTAGTCAAATGTAAACTAGCCTTGGGCATTTAAATGTATAAGCAATGGTCAGATAGAAAAACAATAGAAACTAATAGCAAATAAGAGAAATCCATCAGGAAATCAGATCTCAATGGAAGGATCATCATCATCGATGAAGTAATGTCAATTGAATCCTTAAAATTAATATAAAAGGAAAAGTTTGGAAATTATTAGTGATTATGAAGAGTGGTGATATGTATTAGTGCGGAGTTGTGGGAGAAGGGATTGAAAAGACGCACTCTTCAATCCCTTCAGTTTTGTTAAAAAAAAAAGAAATGACATAGTTTTCTACATTAAGGACCAGCTAAACTAAAAGACCTCCGGATAAATAAAAAAACAATAGCTAACTCAAACAATCTCTTTAAGACGGCATGGGAATTCACGTTCAAACGGCAAGCAACGGATAAAAATGAACTGTTTAAAATCGTAAGAACTTTATAATTCATGAACATTAAATTAAAAACTTTCCATATTTAAAATAATTGAAATAGATTCCTATCTGACCAAACTAAACTATTTATTAATTAGTTATAATTTTATTTGATGTATTTCCTTTGTGTAAAATCATTTCCATTTTTTTTTGTTCTTTAAGTTTTATTTATGATTTTTGTTTTGCAATAAATTAAATTATATAAATGTTAAACTTAAGTTGGGTGTGAATGGCTATATAGATTTGTAAAGTTATATTAGGGGAGGGTAATCTTAGGTTATTTGTTTCATAGTTAAATTGGGTCAATGGATTGGATATATTGGTGTAATTAGTAGATATAGTATGAGATCTGCTATGGGCAGGATTGCATATATACGCCACACACCTGTTTGCCTATGGATGGGTTTGTAAGTCGGCAAAGGACCGCAGTCCATTCCTATGGAGTTTTGTGTTTATTGTTCTACTCGCCAATAGATGTAGCATTCCTGTTGGTGGAGATACAATGTCTTCTCTAACTCTACTTACTGTTCGGATGTACATTCCTGACAGTATAGTATTTTGTGTTGTCGTATTTTCATGCTACATTGAATACATAAATGTATCAGATGGATTGGCGCCGGTCTGACTGCGAACTTTTGGCCTAAGGTTAAATAAGGGAAAGAATACTTTCTTTTCAAATGCAAATCTATGTAGTCTATTCATAATCGACACTCTAAATAAAAATGCATTAAATTTAGGTTGGGTATAGACGCTTGCATGGGTTCGTTACCAGTTAATTATGTTTTTGGTTTTCATATTTGATCAAAATATATAGACATTCGGTAAATACTGATACCTTACGGTGAGTATCTAAGATGTATTTATGTCGGATGTCTTTTAAGTTATTGGTGTCTTGCGGCATCTTATGATGAATGCTATTGGGTTCTTATAAATTTCCCTCTGCAATTGACTTTATCAATGACTTTGTATTTTGATTGGTTATGTTTATTTTGAAATGTTTTTAACCGTGTAATCTACGTAACCGATCTATACTCAACATTATAAAACAAACTTTCATAAATCCATCTGTGCGAACTTAATTAAAATGTAAACTTATCATATTATAAAAATTAAAATGTAAATTTAAATTCTAAAATCAAATTAAAATCTAAAATAAACATACTAAAATAAAAATGTTAAATTTTATATATATGTGCGTAAATAAATATTTGTATGTTAATTACTGGCAATGGCTTATTTTATTCCTTTTTTTAAAATATTCTTAGATAAGAATTTATTATAAATATAAATCTCTGCTACTCCCTGAACTAATGACAATGCACTAACGACTAGATATCTTTAAAATATAAAAAAAAAAAATTTTTTTTTGACTTATGTATCTGCCTACTTTATACATTTTTCTAGGTTCAAATACCTAGATGGCGCCCTATAGTGCAGTTTACGTTAAGCTAACTTTCTCTGGATCGTTATAGTATATATATATATTTAAAGCATATATATTAAAGTGTATCTGTATATTTATTTTTGTCAATTATATATATATTAAAAGGTTTATTATATTTTACTAATACTTATTAATTTATATAATCTTTTAATATAATCATTTTGTCCTTTGTGCATTTCAGCATTTATATTGTACAGGAATAGGAGCTTGCAATTCTCATTGACTAAAGGATTAAAAGAAGAGTGATTTTTTTCTCTTGAAGGCTTTCATTATTTCTTTTCTCATGATTATTCCTATTTATAGATTAATAAATTATCTAACTGTACTTAAATTATATGTCAACATTTACCGTCTCTGAGAAAGTCATAACTATTTTACATGTATTTTAATATTTTAATAGAAATATGTCAAATGAAAATATGAAAGTTAATTAGGAAATTTAATAAAAGGTTTTTACTTTATTTCCAATATTAATATTTTTGATTCTTGATAGAATGCTGGCATGTGACCACATAATTTTATTAATCAATCTGCTATTAACTTCCCTTAATGATTGGAATTTTTTTTTTCTATTTTGCATTATATATTTTTACTTAACATTTTATTAAACTATTTCTTATTAAAGTTTTGTTTCTTTGTTTTTCATTTTATTCTACATCAGTAGTATTAATATACTAGAAAAGATGATAATAGATGGACAATTAAAATTTTAAACGGGATTCCAAGAGATTGTAAAAGACCCAAAAAAAAGACCACATGTGAGATTGATGGATGAAATAAGAAAGTGTGCAGAGGTGATGTGGAAAAAAGAAGCTAAAGATCGGAGAAGATGGATTAAACTTGGAGAGACCATTCTGCAGTGGATTGATAATGGTTGATAATGATGATGATGATGCGATATTCAAACAATATGTTGAATGAAGAGCTCATGGTATGATAAAAATCTAAATTCAATGAGTCTAGAATCAAATGAAACAATGATAATACAATGAAGTTGCATAGATATTAAGATAAACTTATTTTATAATGTTTATGATGCTCTGATGACACAAAATTCACTTGAAATTCAATCATTATCACCACATTAATTTTTAAATTGACCTTAAAGAGATGTCAAACTATGTATCTTTTAATTCTTCCCAAAGTGGTGACAGAGTAAAATAAGTAAATTACATTCATTCACATATGTATGATTAAGTATATAGAGATGTGTTCATCTATATTATTTATTGCCTATTTTTGGTTTATATACTATTACATTTGATAGTCCAAAAATAAAAAGTTGTATTTTCCTACCAACACAGTTCACTCTTCAGATAATTATATTTGGCAATCTATCTGTAGCCAAACTGTAATTAAGATATATCTGTTTAATAATTACAACTCCCATTTTTCTTTTTCTGTACCATTACAATATTTACATTAACTCTTGATCTATAAATTATCCATGTATCACTTTTTCACATCCATCACCTACTTTTTTTGATCCCAAAATCAGAACCATAAAAATACATATTCTATAATTATGAGTCCACAGTTTTTTTAATCTATCATTAATAAATCATGGTCTGATCAATTTTTTTTTTGCATGGTTGCATTTGTTTTTGTAATTTTAGATTTAAAAAATATCTTTCTTTTAATTCTTATAAATCAAAGATAAATTGTTTTTTTTAAATTAGAAATGTCTTAAATTTAAACAAATCTGTTTTTAATCTTTCTTTAAAAAGAGACAGTTTATGTATATCAAAACTTACTATCTTTTTTACAAAAAGTTTTTTTTTTTTTTTGAGGTCCATTGAAACATAATAATATTTACTAAGGTAATAACATAATACTGAAACATAATATTTGTCATAAGCAAATAAATGTCATTTATTATATTTTATATGTAAAATTAAAATAAATGTTTGTACTTTTTATAATAAATGGATGATTAGATAATATTATTTATTTTTAAAACAATCTTATTTAATCACTATATTTAATATCACCACTGATTTTTTTAAACACATAATTACTATGATATTAAAATTATATATATTGTAATAAAACTATAATATACAGATGAGGGATGTGAAATAAAATAGATGAATTGCATTTGAAGCAAATAGTTGTAGCTTAGGTGCACAATATTTCAGCAAATAACCATTAAATTGTTTCTGTCTATATTGTTTAATAGGATTCAATTCTGTCATTTTTATGTATTTATCTTTTGATTTCTTTGGTCCCTTTACAAAAGATGGCCAAAAATTAACTATATATTTATATATTGTTGTACATAATTATTCTGAACCCTCTATAACAGTCATTACTATAAAATTTTGGAATAGAAGATGGAATAGATTTTAAATATTCAGGATAAAAGCATTAATTTTAGATAAATTATTACATTATTGGATTTTTATTTTTTTAAAAAAACTTAGATGAATTGCATGATTTTTTTTTTTCAGCATTTAATTCTAAGATAAATGACAGAGAAAAAAAATATTTCAAAAATAATTAGAAATTTTAGTTTTTTAAGAATTTTTTTTTTCAAAATAAGTACTATTTTTATCTGTTAAGCAGATGACTTTGAACAGACTTATTGTCATAAATAAAACATTTTTGAATTGGAAATCTATGATTAAAATCATGTTTATAAATCAAAATTAATTTCTTTGTGACAATTTAATAAAATAAACATCTGGGAATAAGTCAAAAATCAATTTCTATTTTTAATTAATATTAAAATAAAAAAATATATAAATCAAAATGATTGATAAAATGGGTTACTGATGTTTATATATTTAAAAAAAATTTTTTTTATAAGTGGTGAAAAATAGATGTATGCAAAGTTGAATATTTTTTGGATTAACAGATTTGTGCATTCAGATTTGTTATGGATGTAATTAATTACACAAGCATATGCAGTATTTATATAAGAATTAAATTTTGGAAGTAAATCAACTACAGAATAAAAACACTTTCAAAAGCATTACAGATTATACTTCCATTTGAAGACAAACTTCAATAGATAGATAAATAATTCTAAACATATGTAGATAGCTTTATAATAATAAAAGTATTTAATATTTTTTATAACTTTTAAAAATAATTAATATAGATATGCACCATTTAGTGACAAAGCTAACCTAAGTTTATCTTATAACAAAGTTCATACTAAAATGAAAGTATGTAAGGAAATACAAAATGTATATATTTATATTAAAAGTTTTTAAAAAAAATATTAAATCAAAATATAGAGTTATAAAAAAAACATAAAACAATTCTGGATTGAATATAAATCTAAAATTTTAAATTTTAAATTAAACAAACATATAAAAGTCTTTCTATTGTCATATATTGATTTTTTTTATTGTTTGCATATGAGATAGCAAACATTATTCAAGGACGACATAATAATAACTTATATAATCTATTTTGCTTTCAAACTTTAAACAATGCCGAGAAATGCTTCAATGAACAAATTAATCATCAGCAAACGAATAAACTTATTATGAGAAACGTAAAATAAATTTTATAAAATAAACGATTCTAATTTTTTTTTTTTATAAATTATAATGGATATCATTGCATAACATCTTTATGAACCATGATATAATTTTATTATGTTATATTTATATGCTAGATTTAAAAGAAATAGAATATCAGTATAATATAAATAGTCAAAATAACTAAGAAACTGGATCAGTCAACAACAGAATTTTCTGATGAGCAAAAATCCCTAAAGGGGGGGGGGTGTCTTAAGCAATTTAAACAAACAGAATCATTTTCTATGACAATATTTTTTTTGTTTTACTATGAGTGTATGTATATAGCATCAGCATCATTTTTAATAATTACTGCCCTGTGTGGTTTGACTTAGTGAGAATGAACTCTGGCGATCACTGTTGATGAACTACAGCTCCATATCTGTCATTTCCAATGTTCAAACTTCTTATGAACTCCAAAGCCCAAACCATTCAATTATTTGGGTTTAATGATATTGTAAAAAAATAAAGATCTTACAATTTCAAAATCTATTGATTCTCTTATCTACATCTTAATACGTATTTCATTCAAACTTTTTAAAAATAACTTAGGATTCAGTTTAGATATAGTTGTTATGTATTGTCATTTCTAGCAACAAGTT
This sequence comes from Epiperipatus broadwayi, assembly GCA_028023455.1. Classification (NCBI taxonomy): domain Eukaryota; kingdom Metazoa; phylum Onychophora; class Udeonychophora; order Euonychophora; family Peripatidae; genus Epiperipatus; species Epiperipatus broadwayi. The sequence continues at coordinate 3,095,335 of JAQFVV010000142.1, read as the reverse complement.
CATCTTAATTCCATTTTAATATTTAAATTCTCTTAATAAGATTCATAATATCTGTTTCTTTTATCACTCACATAATGGCTTTTGCATCTCTACTAATATAACTTATCTCTCATTATATTTCACTATGAAGTCTATGCTCACAAATTGCTCTTCTACAGAATATTAAATATTAGGTAGTTAAGTAGCACTGATAGAATGCATTTATTAAAAACATTTCCATTTAAAGCACAAAACTATATTTCTTTTTACTATTAAGTAATTTATATAAAAAGCATTCTATCAAAATTCATTTCATTTTGTGATTAATTTTATGTTTCTATTTACATTCATATTTTGTCCAAAGCATTTATAAATTTAAGTTTTATTTTATCAACATTAGCCTTTCCTTATTCTATTCTGAAAATGTATTGAGCATTATTTTAGCTTTTTAAAATATATATACATATTATTTTCTTGTAACACATATGACTCAAATGATCTTCATTTATATTTATTAAATATTTTTTTTTCATCTACAAATCTTCTCGCAAATTTCAGCATAATATTGTAGCAAAATATCACTTTGCAAAACCCCTTTATGAATATTAATTTTTTTACTATCATTATGTTACTACAAAAACTAATCAATGCTGTTGATTTGTAATAAATATTTTTTCAAATTTGACAATATTCTGTATCTATATTAGTTTCTTTCAAAGTTTTATCCATAACAAAATACTTATAGATTAAATACCTCTCAATAATCTTCAAGCTCAGTGGAGAATGATACAACACACTCATTGGTTCTTTGTATAATTTTTATTAATATTTAGATAGAGTCTTATGTTGTTATTAGATTTAATATAAATAATCAATAAATCATTTTATTTATGTATTTCTGTGAAATTTATTTATTTGTGTATACAAGCAATGCATAAAAGAAAAGTGAAAGAAGCAGATAGTTTTTACTACTATTCTTACTGAATGCCATCAGAATAATGACATTTCTCTTGAATAATCAATTATCAGTTTGATTTTATTTACGTACTTTAATAGAAGATTCATTATTGTAAAAATAAACACTGACCATAACATTGCTGGCAATATTTTTTTCATTATGACTTCAATAACTACTATTATATCCAGCTTATTATTTTATTTTATTTTGAGTGCAATGTTTTGTCTTATTAAAGTTAAAAGAGATAAAAATTATGGTCAAAAAAAGAAATCCAGTTAATTTTCGATCCATCATTTTTCAAAACACCAGAGAAAATAGATGATAAATATGAAAAAAAAAAAAAAACTATAACCAAAATACATATGAAGTACAATTCAGATTTATTACTCAAGTGTGGGCATATTTATATAAAACTATAATATCATAAATATTACCCATATTTAAAAATTGGATTGATATTAATTCTAATTGTTAGATATAAGCATAATTTTTTTTATTATCATTTTGTTTAAAATTCCTAAATGATATTTTTTTCCAATTTAAAATATGGAGTTTAGTATCACATTTGAATTTAAGATAATATATTATCTGGGAATAAAAATAAGAAAAATGTAAGTCAGCAGTTTTTGATTTGATGCCAAATGATTTTAATTAACTATTTTTTAAACAAAAAAGACTAATTTTTATTTTCTTAAATAAAATACTAGGTAAAAGAAAGAATTTTTTTCATAACAAAATTGTAAAAAATTTTTTAAACAACTGAAAGGGTATTCTGAATATATTTTAATTTATTATTTATAACTACAATTTAAGCAAATTTAACTATCAGAGTATTATTTAATAATGAATAAACTTATTGTAATATATGTGTATATATACACTTCCTTTGGGGGGGGGGGTAAAAACTTCAAGAATTAAAAAGCAATGATAGGAGCAGGTTTAGTATATTGCCAGTTCTTACATGTGATCTTTACTTGAGATAATACAGTCACTAATGACTTGGTTTGAAACTGCATTTGAGTGAAACAAAAATTTTGTCTGAAAATACATTGCATGTTTAAACATATCTATTTAGGAATTCCCCTATTATTATGAAAGTGAAGAACTTAAAAAATTATGGTCTAAAAATGGCTAATCTCATAAGTATTATAAATGTATTTTTTTAAATATATGTATTTGGAATCTGTGAAGTTTATTTGAAACAAACTCTTCAAGACCAGAGTGAAGGACTGCACTGTGGCTGAGAAGGTGACAAAGTTTAAGATCAATATGTACTCTTAGTGAAACTTGTATCCCAGAAGAAGGTAGTTTAATGGAACAGATTGATGGATACAAGTTTGTTTTTTTGAAAGGCAAATCATTCTGTGAAAAAAGAATGTATGGTCTTGGATTGTTGTAAAATCTAATTTGGCATCTATTATTGGAATTCCTTTTTGTATCAATAAAAAGCTAAAGGCATTAAAACTCATCTTGCAAAATGCTACTAGTGCTCATATTATTAGTGTCTATGCATTCAGAGAAGGAAAATCTTATTCCTTGTTGGATAGCATTATTACTTTAATAATATCATTTAAAAACAGTTTTTTTCTTTTTAGAGACTTTAATGCATGCATTGATATAAATTGGATACTTTGGTCAATAGTTATTTGAAATAAAGATATTGGAGTTATAAATTCAAATAATATGTTATAATTGAATTTAAAAAAAAACACTTGAAGTCACAATTACAAACACTTTGTTTAGGCAAAAATCCTTATATAAAGGAACATGGATGTGTCAGTGCTCAAGACAATATCATTTAATAGATTATATTACAGTTAGGAATCAGAATGCAAAAGGAGTTCACATGTAATGAGTACTTATAAGGGCATATTATCAGATAGTTCAAAGATTAATATAAACCAATTGCATTAAAAAATAAATATTATTCTAATCAACTTCACAAGAAAATTGATGTTATCAGAAACAGTGAAATTCATTGACAATAACTACTGTCATTTAAAAATTTTAAAACAGCTAATAATTTGTCACAAAGTAAAAGTTTTATTTTCAGTTTATCATTTACTTTACCATAATATTCGCGTATTGTATAATTTGAAGTTATTTTCATGCTCTTATTTATACATGTGTGTCTGTCTTATGCATTTATTTCATATAATTAATAAATATTTAGTTTTATGACTGTTTTTCTTTCTGTTAATTTGGATAATGCCATATTGTAAAAGAATTGATAAAAAATGGTGTCCTATCTGTGTATAAATTTATTTTCCAAGGTATAGAATGGAATGTATAAAATAGCTGTGAAAAAGAAAATTATTAAGGATATTGTCTATGCTGATTGCAATTGACAATTCTCTCCCTTCATATATCTAAGTATTTGCCATGAGTGAATTATATTCCTAGATTGCGTATGTATGAATTACAAAAATGATATTTTATGAAGTTGAGTAGTATATTTCCCCTTTATTCTGGTGATGAGAGTGAGTTCCACACCAATAGTATACCTTAAGGTTAGGTGGGGATTCATTATTTGTCATTAGATTTATTAGCCAAGAAGCTTATTTATTCCTCATGTGCTTAAATTTTTCTTGAATGTTTATTTTTGTGTTATCATAGAATCATAGATATGTAATGTAGTTAGTGGTTAAATAAATGGTAAGATTAAATTCTTTATGGAATATTAAAGCAGAAATAGTGTTATATTTATTGGTTGGTCTATGGCATTGTCCATACTATGACACTTATTTAGTAATTCATAAGTAAACTGATAAGATATAATATATTGATTTTTGACTTAATTATAGCATAAGATGTGACACATATGTAATGCAAATAACCTTGCAGACATGAGAATATAATACTATTAAATTTATACATCAGGAACTAAATATTTTGAATTATATCAGGTTAATTTACCACAAGCTTTAAAACCATCATATCATCAGAATGATTACTTTTATTTTGAATGCTGGAAAAGTATAGATTTAAAGGAATTATTTGATTGAGCTATTTAAGGTTACTCTCTTGACAGCCAAAATTATTAATTTGTTTTATCCCAATAATTGTTAGTGTGACCTCTCCAACTTGTATATTTGTGCTCATAATAAAATATTTATTTACCCAGTGTTGTTTGCTAATAAAAAAAAAAAAGATGTTAGAGTTAATTAACAGCCTAAATATATTCGAAGTTAAAATATGAGGACATTATTTTATTTATAATTCATATCTTGTAAATGTCTAGTCAATAAATAATAAAAAGTGTAACAAAAGAGATTCACAACCAGATTAAAAAATGTATGTGTAAAATTTAAGAATTAAGACAAATAGTCTCAATGTGAGCTAATTATATCTATTTTAATTGCAAATGTAAATAAATGCTTTATTTATTATTTAAACCTTTCTCTCCAGTTATTCTTATATGCAGTTGTGTTCTACTTTCTACATTCTACATATCTATTAGAACATAAATGCATTACTTTGTAAATTTGATAATAAACATACTGAAATCTGATAATATTGTCTTGCATTGGTGGTTGAGACGTCAGCGTGACTGCCTTACAAGCAGTTGCCCAGGTTGTGGGTTCCCGTACCGGCCGATGCTATGACACTTAAAAAAAAATTGATAATATTGTTCTCTTGATCCAAACATTATATGAAATACTTTACTATTTGGTAAACTTATGAAGAAGATTGCATACTTTAGTTATTATTTAGACAATGATGTGAAATTAAAAGGTACCCTATTTCCTTTATTATTTAATTGCTAGTCCAGTGAAACATCATTCAATTCATTCCATTATTTTTTTTTTATTACAATAGTCATAAGTTATTGTGTAATAGAATTTCTTTAATCAAATTGTATTAAAGATTTCCTGAGACCTGATTTCATAGTTCCAAATTAATATTAATTTAGTTATTTAGATTAAGATATGCTAGATAGTGGAGTTATTCAATATCATCTTTTTCTGTTAAAGTTACATTGTGGTTAATCTATGAGTGTATTTAGATGGTGGAAGAAATCAAATTAAAATTATAGTTTATTGGCTTGAATAAATGAAACTTTATTGATTTCTATCATTTGTTTGATTAACAAATGAGGCACATATTTTATTTTAATCATCAATAGTATTTCTTCTTCCATTTATTTACATTCTGAATATTCTTAACTTTCTATAACCCTCCACTGAGCTAAGCTATAAATCAGGCATAAGTAGAAGAGTCTCAATACAAATTCAAAGCATAATAAAGTTGTTAATTTATTCTATTCATTAATAGAATTAGTACCCTGGGCATTTGTTCATATGATGTGTAGGATCGGTGTTAAGTGGGGGGGGGGGTTATAATATATATCATGAACTTTAAATTACCGTAACTCTTTACAGAACTTTTTTTTATAGATCATTAAAGCAAACAATATATAGCTTATAAAAAAGTATATTCTAATAACAATTATACCAAAATAATGTAAAATTTCCCCAACGTGTACAATACTTTTCAAGAACAAACTATTTATTCCACTCTAAATCTATCTTTGAGTAAAACAGCACTTTTAAAAAAAGATTTAATAAGCGCACATCTAACATCAATTGATTACTCAAGCTAGTTATCTTATGATAAACAATTATCTCTGTTGTTTATTAAAATCCTTGCTTTAGTCCGAATTCATAGTTGAAGAAACTCCATAGTCAATGTTATCACACCTGAGAAGCCAGAATATATGAATTAGTAATATGTACCCACCAGGCAGCAAACACTTTTTATTCTATTCAATAAAAAAGACAAAATATACCAGGTGATTAATAATCAGATCACTGCTAAAACTATGTTTAGTTCAGGTTTTAAATAAATATGTGCATACATCATTTATAAAATAATAATAAAAATCAAATACATTTCTTAATCACTGTTGTATTTATAAAACTAAATATGCCTAAAAGCAATTGCAAATTCATAACTATAATTTTTTCTACTAATACAAGCACATTCAATTTCCTCTAAAAGCAATGATTTAAAGTCAAATATTTCATTTTTCTCTATCTATATTTATTTGTTCAGAATGGCAATTGGATGACTTGAACTTTTGTAATCCTCCTTCAATGATGTTCAAAGTATTAAAAAGCACTATAGATTTATAGCTTTCATCTTTCAGTTTCCTGAGAATTATTCTTTTACATGGTTAATCTAAAGAATGGCATCAAGAAGTCATTTACAAATAAAAAATTAATTTCTTTATAATAAAAGAAACTTGCTCATATTCAAGTAATAGTGTTTTAACTCATGAAAAATTATTAAATAAAAAATACACATTTATTAAATAAATATACATTTGTATATCATTTTCTTTAATGATATTTAATAACTAGTGATGCAACATACTATCTGTAAGTGAAATGGATTTTAAATTTACATCATAAATTATCTGTGATATCATAAAAATAATTATTTCTAATAATTACATTACTAAATTTGATATATACTTTCTACCAGTGAAATTTATAAAAAAATGTGTTCTTATCTATGCATATACCTTAATATTTAAATACTTCATTACAATATAATACCTTTCTAAGTTCAGATTTCATGACTTTTTAAATAACTCTAAATAAAAAAAATATTTGAATCTTATTGTTAATGCAAAAACAAGAGATGTAAATAGCATTCTCAATCACATACTTAAATCTACATAGCAATAATGTTAAAATCTATAAGCAAGTAAATTTAAAGTTTCATATTATAACCAGAAAAAAAAAACATTGCCACTTAATAAAACTTAAATTAAAAACAAAATTTAAATAAATATAAGATAAAAGTCAATTAAACAATGCTCAAAGTCAGAAATATAATCAATAACAATAAACCATGCTCCAGAATCTATGTTCACTAAGAATTATAGACAATAAAGCCAATTACTCAAAGCTTTAAGAGGTTTAAAAATGTAAATGATAACAACAAACTTTTAAGTAATCAACAATCTCAACTTATGGTCTGCTTTCAGAACAGGTTAGATTTTCCTGATTGATGAGATTTGTTTAAACTTCTTTGCATTATTAATCTCATACTCCTTGGTCAAGTTGCAATCTATAGGGTCTATATAAACATATCAAACCATAGATAAAGATGGTACAACCTTTATTGTTAAAGGAAATGGCCTTGACAATAGGTTAGGATTGTTGATTGCTTAAGGTTGATTCTTAACATCCACATACAACTGAATTCTTAATAGTATGTTTCTATTTTGAAGAACAAAAAAAAAAAAAAAACTAATTGAATTAGCTATCCTTTAAATCATATAAGTTCCAAGCCTAATTTTTCAGTGCTTTGAGTTTATTTCATGATTTGCCTATTCAAATATTTGCATTAAAGTGATAAAATCCTTATTATGATAGCAGCAATGTTTGCTGAGTTGCAGTTTTTTTTAAAAAGAGGGAAATCTGTAGATGGTGTTATTAGATAAAAAATATATTGTTTAGCATCATATTATTGTCAATTTAGGGGAGATAATTGAAAATAACCTCATGCTAATATTTAAAAACAATTGTCTAAACATCAGGCTTCACACTTACCACAATTACTGACCCCCATTTGTCTTATAAGATGTTATATAAAAATACAATATAGTATTGGTTGCTTAGATTAGGTGAAATGTCATATATTTTAATATTATAGCTGGAAAAAAATAATGAGGTGTTTTGAACTTTGTGAAGTGCTCATCGATACATTATTTTTTGTTGCAATGAATGAATAAGATATGAAATTTATCAAACTAGAATTGCAAGTAATTTTCCATGATAAGACTCCTTTTGCAAGAGCTTTAGTCTCATTTATTTTGTTAGTATTCTAATTGTAATATAATTCATAAAATATCAAGTATCATATTTTAAACTATTTTTCAATATAAATTGTTTTTTTGTTTTGTTTCAGGAACTTTATTGAAATTAAATCACTATTTTACAATAGTGAAAATGATATTTTATTAGAAAAGGTTAAAAGAGAAATGAAGAAATTGAAGACTATGAATCTTGGAAATTATGAAATAGTTAGAAAAATGATCAGATATGGTGGAGATAATAACTCACTTCTAATATATATATATATAAAGTAGAAATAGAACTAATAAAAATATTCTACTTTCTAATGATTACAATAAAAACATCATATATAAGGTGTTACATAGCATTAATATTAAAAAAAAAAGAAAGAATAAAATTGATAATTCAACTAATTATAGTAATTTTACCTTATATTAAGAGTCACTGATAAAATCAATATTAGACTATCTAATTTTAACATAAAGACAACTTTTTCCATTAGCAAAAAAAAAATGGTGTTTTTTTTCTATAAACATAAAGGCAGAGTACTTTTGGAATACCAGAGGGTTTATGAAACTCCATGTTTACAGTGTTCAAAAGCTATGTAGGTCAGTGTAACAGACAAATTAATGCCAGAATTAATGAACATAAAAAGACCTTTAATCAGAAGTTGAATACATTAGCTTTTATTTCACAATTTTTAGAAATTGGTCATAAACCTGATATTGATAATGCAAAAATACTACCTAATTTGGAAAAGTATGAATTGAGAACCATGAGGGAGTCAATTGATATGTTATAAAGACCAAATGCTTTAAATAGATCTGATGAAGCACAACATATTCCAGCCTTATGGAAACCACTTATTTTATCTCTTTCTTCTAATATAAACTTGAAAACAATTAATGGTGAAACTGAAGAAAATAATAAAAAAAACATTTTGTTAATTCATATATTATTAATGTTCAATTACTTCATGCTCAATCTCATTCTTTACCTCACACCCAATCTCATTGCTATTTGAGAACTAACAACCCCAAAACTACTTTATTTACATCATATAACCATGAAAAACATTAAATATAATATATATTGCTGCAAATAAAGTTTATAATTTTATAATAAGAAGAAATATGTTCCCTAACACTTTTGCTCCAAATTGAAGTCGATCAGTGTCACTGATCTAAATTTTAAATCTGCCATAAGGCATACATTTAAAATGAAAAATATAATAGATCATTTGTTTTAATTTAAACGATTTTAAAATAAACATTTTCTAATTAGGGTTTGTAATTACTTCTGACTATTTAGGATTAAATTGCAAAAAGTCATTATTATTTATTTTAAAAATTTAATGAAATGAAGTGAAATTCAATCCATATTTGTCAATTAAATGTTAAAAAAAATATAAGCGAAAAAAATGCTTTTAATTTATGTTCTAAAAATAAACTTCAGATGAATATGTTAATATGGAAAATTCAGCAGTTCTTTTTATGTTTATATATAATAGTCTATATGTTCTTTTAGTGACTTAGGTTGAATATTGGCAATATTTCTAGGTTCCTAGTAAACTTGAAATATTTCTTTTAGACAACTAGCCTGCAGTCAACTCAGATAGCTATTTAATTCTTGGCTAGTAAATGAGCATCAAATCATGCTTAGATGGAGAGGAAAACCATAAACTATCATCATGTCTTTTTTACACGTTCCTCCATAGAGAAATGATGGCGAGGTTTTAGTTATGAAGTAACCTGTTTAATTAAAGATTATTTTATACTTTCATTTATGTCAGTTTGTATATTTAATTTATTAATATCATTTATTCTATATTATTTATTTATTTGGCTAAATATTTTTCTTGACAGCTAATATCCACTTTTATGATTAATCATTCAATTTCACTTTTAATATTTATCATTTATAATTAGAGAGAAATTTATTAAAATTTCCTAAAAAACAGCTATTTTTATTTAAAAACGAGCAAAGCAAAAAGCAAAAAACATTATAGTTTAAGATTGATAGCTTTTGTCAAAGATTTTTTGACAATAATTTTTTGAGGAAATTCATCACTTTTGTAAATGTCTTCCTTCCACTGTTTTTTGTTTCACTGTACACTAAAAAAAATTTTTAAGTTGTTTAAGCAGGTGATATATATATTAAAAAAACTAAAATATATAAATAAAAGCCGGATAAATATTGTCATTACAATATTTTTTAAATAACTTGACATAATTATCATAAGCTAGTCATAATTTTAATATATATATATTTTTGCCTAAGGCAGAAAAAAATTAGGCAAAAAAAACTGCATGATGACATTTGATCATCATTGAAAATAGTTTGCTGTTGATTGTCATGCCTTTAATACAATTTGTTTTAGCATTTTAATGTTTAAAGATATGAGTTTTATAACTTAATTAAGCCTTTTACCATTCACTATGATAAACAACAGAACTGTAACTTCATCACTGAATACTATAAATCTGTCTGCAATATTATTTTACCCATACTAAATCTATATTTTAATTTTCATTTTTGTTCCTATATGTCAGGGAATGGTCACAAGAACAGCTTTAAAATGTAACTGTTCTTTGCACAAGTCAGCAGGAATTTTTTTATGTTATGCTCATAAAGATAAAATAAGAGTGTTTATTTTATTTTTAAAGGTTTTTTTTTTTTGGTTTAGGTATGTGCTTAATAATAATTACATTTCATTTTATAATTACTAATGTTAGCGAAAAGGTGTTTTTTATTTTTCAAAATATTTCAAAATACAGTATTTTAAATATTTTTAAAATACTTTAAACAATTATTATGCTAAAAATAATTTTGCTATAAAATTTATTCAGACAATAGGCTATATATATAAATACGAATCCTTTTCTAAGTCTCAAATAAATTTCAGTCAATGTTCTACTAGACAAAGATTAAATGAAAAGCATTTATTCAAGTATATTTTATGAATTCATTTAATATCTTATCTCTTTTCTTTGTACTTGTAAATTTAAACATATAAATATTCGGACAAGGTAAATGTGTTATTTTAAAAACTTGGCTTTATTCATGCTAGCATGCTTTCAGTACAATGCGTACCATAATTATAGCCATACTACATTATTATTATTGGTGGTATTTTAAGTATATTTGCTTAAATTCAAATTCATTTTAATTTGTGGTGTAGTTATGTAAATTTTATTTGAAATCTTCTTAGATAGTTCATTTCTTTGAGTAAGAGTGCTGTTATAAACAATGAGCATTGCCAATTGCTCAACAAGCTTGGTGATAAATGCTTAGCCAGAGAAAGCATTTAAAATATCTCTGTCAAGAACCTCCCCCACCCCAAACGTGCTTTAGCACTCCTCAGAGAGGTGCTAGAGTAGCTTCAGACCCTAGATCTTTATCTTACCAGCTTAAGAAAATTGGGTCATGTGATCGATGACTCTTAATTTGAAGAGTGCTGTTATCTTTTTTATTAAGTGCAAATTGATCTTTGGCCATGGTTCAAGTCTCTTTAATTTTTCTCTTTTTCTCTTCCCTCTCAGTACGAATAATTTTTGCTTTAGATAAATCAAATTTATGTCCAGGATAATTTAAAATGAATTTGAATGTAAGCAAGTATACTTAAATACCACCAATAATAGTAATATAATATAGTTATTATTATGGTAGTTATTATTATGGTACACATTGTATTGAAAGCATAATTAGCATGAATAAAGCTAATTTTTAAAATAGCACGTCTACCTTTTCTTTATAATTGTTAGAACATTTATATGTTCAAGTATATTTTATAAAATCTCTTTCTGATTTGTGACAATTTAGATTTAGTAAAATATTAAATTGCAAATAAAACAAAAAAGATATTTATTTATATTATGAATAAACTTTAATATTTTTTATTAGTAATAATAATAAATACACATTGGTCTGACATTAATAACTAAAAAATAAAATTTTCTAAAGTAAAGTATTACAACATATACAATATGTAAAATTGTTTTAAAAAGAGAAAATAATTAATTACACAATGTAAAAACTTATAATGCAGAGAGGTAGATTAGTGTGACAAATAAAAAAAGTCTAAAGACTAATGACCTTATGCAAAGTAAATTACAAAATTAATGCAGTGATTCACAATTTTTCATTTACATATTGAATCCATCAGAAGACCATTGCTATAAATTGTACCTTTTATATTAGTAAAATGTTTGTAATTAATATAATTGCTGTTATTTAAAATTTATATATTGTAACTCTAAATAAATAGCCCAATAATGGTATACAAATTATTAGAATTATTAGTCAAAACAGTTCATGCATATACATATATTTACATTCAAAACATCATATGACCACCTCCTCCTATGCTTGTGTATAACTGTTGTTAAAACAGGCAAAACTCATATATTGCCACTTACAGCAAGCTAGAGTAATCAATGGATGCCAGAAGGCTTGTGCATAAAATCCCCATCTAGTGCCTAACTCATCCGATATCCCCAGACTAGTTTCTGGCTTATGGACTTCATCAGCGAGGAGCCTTGGATCTGACAGCACTGCATCTAGATCTTAGAATCTAATGCAACCCACTAGCAACCACCTTTTATCTCCATTTAACTACAAAACTATGAGTCTTAAACTGAAAACACCTTAATGTTTTCAATCCAAGCCCATTAGCTTATATAGGCATATGGGTCTGAACCCAGTTCAGTACCCATACATTTTGGTGTCTTTGGTTCTTTAATAACCATAGCCACCACTATCCTATTAGGCAGGATTTGTTTTAAGCCAATAAACATCACATGACCACCTCCTCTTATGCTTGTGTATAACTGTTGTTAAAACAGGCCAAACTCACTATATATATTGCCACACACAGCAAGCTAGAGTAGTCAATGGATTTCAGAAGGCTTGGGCATAAAATCCCCATCTAGTGCCTACTCATCCAATATCACCAGACTAGTTTCTGGCTTATGGCCTTAATCAGTGAGGAGCCTTGGATCTGAGAGCGCTGGCATCCATTGATTACTCTAGCTTGCTATGTGTGAAAATATATATAGTGAGTTTTGCCTATTTTAACAACAGTTATACACAAGCATAAGAGGAGGTGGTCATGTGATGTTTATTGGCTTAAAACCAATCCTGCCTAATAGGATAATGGTGGCTATGGTTATTAAAAATCCAAAGACACCAAAATGTATGGGTACTGAACTGGGTTCAGACCTATATGCCTATATAAGCTAATGGTCTTGGATTGAAAACATTAAGGTCTTTTCAGTTTAAAAGTCATAGTTTTATAGTTAAATGGAGAAAAAAGGTGGTTGCTGGAGGGTTGCATAATATCCTAAGATCTAGATGCAGTGCTCTCAGATCCAAAGCTCCTCACTGATGAAGGCCATAAGCCATAAACTAGTCTGGAGATATTGGATGAGTAGGTACTAGATGGTGATTCTTTGCACAAGCCTTCTGGCATCCAGTGATTACTCTAGCTTGCTGTGTGTGGCAATATATATAGTGAGTTTTGCCTGTTTTAACATTCAAAACCTGAAACATATGATGAACACAAATAAATATATCATAAATTACATTAAAAAAAACATCATCATCATTATCACATTAGTAAATATGTTACATTTGTTAAGTTTATTAAAAATTAAAAAACTTTAATGTCTTAAAATAATATTTACAAAACATATTTTACAAAGAAATCAAGTCATATGTCACATGACTTAATTTAACAAGCTTGTATTACAAATGTTATATAATGAGCTTGCAAATAGCTCTTAATAAGCTTTTCAGAATATCCCCAACCTCAGACTGGTTTCTGCTACTGGCTTCTTCAGTGAGGTGCTAGGACATAGATTTAAAATACCAGGCCAGCTCAGCACTTTATGCAATGGATATTTACATTAAATAGCTGAATTGGAAGACATATGGAAGTCTGAAAATTTCAGATTTTCTACTTAATAGTTATCCATTAGATAAAGTGCTGGGATTGGCCTGGGATTTTAAATCCAATGCTTAAATATCATAGCATCTCACTGAGGAAGCCAGTAGCAGAAACTGGTCTGAGATTGGGGATATTCTGAAAAGCTTGTTAAGAGCTATTTGCAAGCAACATATTTTATACAAAATAAATATTCAATGCAACTCTTGAGCTTCTTTGAGACATATAGTTTTTTAAAATCAACTTCAACTGTAATAAGATGCAGTCTTAAATCTGTTTTACCAAAGTATTTATTTTTGTTTTAAAAGTTTAAGGAAAGCATTTTCTTACAACCTCTGTAATTGTAAATGGCAATAGAAACTTAAGTGCCTTGCCACATTTCCTACTAATATCTGCCATAAAATTAATAAAGGCTTTATCTTTGAATTAATCTTTTAAAGTAATACTAATCAAAAGCTTAACTAACTTCTGTTTTTCTTTAATTGAAATTGATTAAGCTTTTGACAACTTTTCTTTCTCAAAAAAATTTGCAATCGAATTTCTCTTTAGGTTTTTGAAAATCATTTTCTTGAGAGATGATTTTGTTCATTTAATTTAATGTTCTTTTCCTGGATAGTTGTAGCTTATTTTTAGATAGACAATTGTATAAAATTTAACTTAACTTTCGTTTACCTTTTTTCAATACATGAGCTTCAAAAATAATTTTTTTAAATCATGGATTTGATTTTGTTTGAAACTTTAAAGATCATTATTGAACTATTCTAAAATATCAAATTTATATTATTTGAAAAAATAGCAGTTAAGTATCCAAGAGCTTATAACAAAGAATAGTCTTCTTAAAAGAAAGTCTAGATCTCATATCTAAATACAAACAGTTGATAAAAAAATTTACCACAAAAGAATCATTTCAACAAAAAGAAGATTTATAAAATAAAAATTTCATGATCTCTTTATATAATCTTTAAAAAATTTCAGGTTTATTGACTTAAGTTTCATCAAGATTGATATGTAATTCACTAGGAAAGTGTTTATATGATCAATTTTACTTGCTAGTACAACAATGAATCACATTCTTTATGATATGATTCAATTACTAAAATAAAAATATGACAAAGCTTTGCTACCTTTATTGCATACTGCAGAACAATTAAGTGAATTAATTTAAAAAAAAAAAAAAAAAAATCGATAATGTGCACTCTGACCAAAAATGATAAAATAAAGTTTTCTTCAAGTTCACTGCCATTCAAATATTTCACAATAACAAATAAAACAGTGAAATAAGTAATATTTATACTTTTATTAACCTGAATAGCAAAATAACATGATTTCTAATTCTGCTTATTAATGTTGATCAACTATATCAAACACATCCCGAAGTCTTCAGGAAATTATATTGTTCAAAAGAATGATAGTGTTTTTCTCTAAGAATAAACAAAATGGCATCAATGTGACAACTTATACAATATGAGGCTTCAAGTATATTTTATCATTATTTATTATCTGACTCCAAGATATTATAATTTGGTATTTCACTAACATTCCTTGTTTGTTTATAAATATCATAATTATTATTGGATAATACTTCCATATATTACACAATAGAGTTTAAATTAATTCTCATCTCCTATATACACATTTTATCACATTTTCACACATATTTTATCTTTTTATATGTTTGGAGAACTCAAGATGATATTTTCTTATTAGGCATGTTCTAAAAAACTCCCAATATTAGTCATTTATAATATTATATTTCACTTTGTTTAATGCACTAAGTCTTGACCATTAATCTATAATTGATAATATATATACTAAAAATTTAATTTGATGATAAAGAGAAAAGATGTAAAGAAGACAACTTGGTAGAAATCATTCACTAAATCCTATTCACAGATATGACTAAAGTATGTATTGAATCTATGAGGATATGCCACCAAATATGTAAAAGATAATGGTGTATTCCAAATGCATTGTTTAAGAAGAGACTTCACACCACTTTCCAAAATAATGGAGGAAACATAGTTTATATTGAGATTAAATAGCAAAGAAAATTGATTCATAAAAATAAATTAATTTTATGTTTGACTTGTATCTTATCATATATTGTAGACATGCAATAGAATCATTGTATCCCTGTTTAACATTTGCTATATCACTTATATGCTATCAAAAATAGTAACTGAATAAAAAGTAAAAAAAAAATATTAAAATTTGTAAATTAATAAAAAGATGCAAATTTTACGTGCATACATTATTTATCAATATGGCAGCAACCATTTTCTTGTCTTGCAAAATCTTCTCAAGATTTTCCATGCACTCATTTTCACTCGGTTTGTATTTGTAATTTTATTACAAAATTTTTATCACATCTGAGACATATGGTTTTTTTCTTTGGCAACTTATACATGACTGAATGCACTTTCGATGCAGTTCAGAAGAATCACAGCTTTCATAGACTGATTGAATCTGCTGCTATAATTAAACAGTACGAAGATTATGTAGGTATTTTATTCAAAGTAGAAATTGTTCCCATTTTCTCTATAATTGGATACTGTTTTCTTTCTTATTAATTAGGTTCTTATGGTTGGTTATGTACTACAACTTCTTAATTTTTCTTTTTCTATCATCCCACTCAATGCATACAAGATTAACAATTTGTGAGTCAAATACATGTTTAAAATTCTGTTCATGCTTCCAGAAGATAGAGAGATAGTTGGGAATATTTAGTATTTGTGCTGTGCTATTGGCTTTAAATTTCCCATAATACATGGCAATATAGGTTAGGTTGTTGCATGGAATTTTGTATCTAATCTGCAAACACATCTTCCTTTGGTAATTTATCCTTGATGTTATT
The DNA here is from genome assembly GCA_028023455.1 of Epiperipatus broadwayi. Lineage (NCBI taxonomy): Eukaryota > Metazoa > Onychophora > Udeonychophora > Euonychophora > Peripatidae > Epiperipatus > Epiperipatus broadwayi. The sequence continues at coordinate 3,078,791 of JAQFVV010000142.1, read as the reverse complement.
AATTAATCTATTAAGATTAGGAATGTGCAAAAATTAACATTGAAGACTAGTGCAGCACAAATAACTATACAAATGCACTAAAATAATTCTGAATATAGATGTCTTCTGAGAGCATGAACAATGTTTTGAACATATATTCAAATTCACAGATGGCTAATCTTATGTGCATGTGGTGTAACAATAGGGAAAGAAAGGTTAAAGATATATGGTACATAGTCAACCATAAGAATACAATTAATAAGAGAGAAAAACATCATCCCATTATAGAAAAAATGGAATATGTAGATTTCTAACTTTAATAAATTGCTTATATAATCACCTCACTGCTTAAATAGAGCAGCAGACTTAATCAATCTATGAGAGCTTCACCAAAAATGTACTCAGCCATGTCTAATATTGCAAAAGAAAACATATTTTGTGTCCAGATATAAAAAATAATTGCCATCAAATTAAGCATATTTTATAATATAAATAAAATTAATGCAAAATTCCAAAACTGCTTCAATTTTTTTAATTTAGTTTTTTTTTTAAAAAAAGCTTCATAGTGTAAAGCCAGTGATCATAGCAATTTTGCTAAGACTAATAAAATCTGTAAAGAACATCTTTTAAGCAATAAAATAAAAATTACTTTAATTGTAAAATCAAATCATATTTTAAAGAATAAATAACCCATTATTCAATTATTTTTGCACACCTCTCTGGGATTACAAGTATCTCAAGTTAGAAATCATTGAATTAGTGCAACCTTCATCTTTGCATTTAATAAATTAGGTTCATTATATTTTGTATAGAGAAAGCTATTTTGTTATCATATTATATTATCCATATAAATATTCTGGACATTTATACAGGAAAAAGTAATCTATATATTTTTATCAAGCGTTTTACATATGCTACACATGAATAAAAGCTAAATTTAAAATATATAGGCCCTTCTGTATAAATGTCCAGAACATTTATATTAATATTTCAATTAGCCAGAAAAAAAAAATCTTTGATACTGGATTATGATATTATAGTAAAAATAAATATAGCATTGTTTATGCATACTTAGCAATGATTAATTACAAATTATATGCATTGATGGATAATAAATAGTAAATCTTGCAATATATATATATATATTGTTAAAGATTAATGGAGATAAATAATCTGGTTATAAAAATATTTGAGAGAACAATAAAGAATTAGCTTAACTTAGAAATAAAAGTTGCTGAATATAAACCATATTCTAAAAAATTGACTGATTATAATAATTAATATAAAATTTACCTTAATAATGTGATATAAAAATCATTATAAGTAAATGATAAAACAGGCACAACTCACTATATGTATTGCCACACCCAGAAGCTAGAATAATAAATGGATACATAAGAAATGATGATCATGTGATAAGTAAATGATACAAACAACTACAAACAATGTATTGAGAGTAAAGCTTTGTTAGTGCAAACAATTATAAAGTGCTTAGTTTTTAAGATAAAGCGTTTAAAAGTGTTATATTTTTACAATTGTATTATAAGTACATGTCAATATGCTGCCTTGGTAAATGTAGCAATAATGCAGATATTAAAAAATATGTATTTACTTAAAATACTTTTTCCAGGTACAGTGAACCCACACAATATAAGAAATTAATAGGTGAAGTAAGAAATACTGTACACTTTGCAAATTTGAAATTTTCACAGTTCTATCAACCAAATATATTTCTGAATTAAATACTTACTCAATATTTTACAGAATTGTAACGTTGCCACATATAAATATATAACTTTATTAACAATCAGCTCAATCATTCAATAATATAAAGTTAAATGCTTAAAAGACAATTTATTATAGATAAAATATATTGTATCACTACATTTGTATTTAACATAAATAAATAAATAATTGAAACCAAAACATAATCTTATATATATATGTCTCTCATATTAATCTGTACTATGATGTGTTTATAATTTTCCAAACATTTAAATTTTTATGCTTGTATATCATAATTAAATAAAACTATTATATGTACCTTTTGTTTGTGACAAGAATCCTAACAGCGAAATGCTGTTCCAATTGTTTATATATGAATTTTTTGTTGGATTAAATTTTTTGTGTAGATTATTATTGAAAACAGCATTTTTATTTTATTTTTAAATATGGCTAACATTCTATTGACAATTATTTTATTTTTCCATAAAATCTTTTTATACAAATATATTATTTAAAAAATGTGAAAATGGAAAAAAGTATATTTAAAAGATAAATTTTATAAATGATTGTATTTAATAACTCTCAATTAATTTATTAGTTAACTAAGATAAAAGATGTTGTATTACAGACAAATTCTAAATTGTAAACTATGATAATTCAAAATTCATTAGACCAATTTTAGGAGATCTCTTTCACCAGTTATATTAAGCTCCAGCATAACTAATTACAAATCTGGATAGGCTTGAATAATTTTTTATTAGTCATTAATAGACTAGTGATAATTCACTTAATTGATATTTCCGTAGTGTAATTTTCACTATACCACTCTTACACAAAGGGAGAACAGATTTGTATCTGCTTTTAACATTTTATGGACTGGAGAGGATAATCATAAATACATGACCAAAGACTTAAAAAAATGATTCCCAAGATGCACATTTCATGCTGAACCACTCATCAGTTGGTCCAGATCACAATCTCTTACACATATCTTTATCATTATTTAGTATATATAGGTAGCCAGTTACTACAGTTTAATTGATAGGTGTCAAACTTTCTGCCCTCACAACCTTGACACAAATCACTTTATGGAAGCATATTAATAATTTTTATTAGTCACTCATTAGACTAGAGAATATCCACTTAATGAATACTATTTCAGTAGTATTAATTTCACTACACCACTACCACAAAAGGTAGGGACTAATTTCTATTTACTTTTAATACCTTGTGAAGGGATATAATATATATAAACATTAAAAGCATAAAACTAAACTAGTCAATAAATAAACAAAATTACCATAAATCCACAACTCAACCAAACTAGCCAAAAAATAAACTCTAAAGCACAACCAATGGTTTCACTGCTACAAGCAAACTTCTCAAGTGTAAAAACTACAAAATAACTGCATATTTAAACTAAACATTACCCACAATTCCACTTACCTCCTACACATGCTTAATATTAAAAATACTTTCAAATAAGTTAATTGCTTCAGAATCATAATTTGTTTAATAATAAAGATTCTTTAATTCTTTTTTTATTTCTCTCAAAGAAAACAATCTTAGATTCACCAAAATTAATAGTGTAGTCATTTCTAACCCTACTTTTTTTGTATCTTTATTCTTTCATATAAGCTCAAACTATTCTGACCTATATATACTTTCTTACAAAAACAAAGATAATATACAGTTCTAGGAATAGTTGGTGCCAATTTATTTTGCACTTTTGGCCATTTTAAAATCTAAAGACCAGCTAAAACCACCCCTGACACATCCAACTGATAAATGACATAAAATAATCCACATGTAATCATGATATGACCATTCATTTTTTAATCATAATTAACATCAATAATTAAAAAATTAAAGCACAAATTTTGTATACAACTATACTTGATCAAATCACATGACTTAAGTGTCCAAACTATAAAAAATAGAAATAACAAATAACCTCATGTTGAAATAATGTAAATATTAAATAATAGTATAAACAACTGCCATAACATATGCCAAAACATATTAATTAAACAATTAATAATAAATCACATTTTAACTTAACAATAGTCAAAGAATAATTGTTTAAAGTAAAGAATATTAATTTTACAATTAATAAAAAATAAATGTCAGATTTTTTCTTATGAAAGTGAATAATGTTGTGCACTTAGTTTCTTAATGTTGTTATTAGCTAGAGGATGGAAAAAAGAATGTAAATGAGAGAGATTTATTCATTAAATTTCTTAAAGATGATAACGCTACTACTGACAGTGAAAAGTTTAATGTTTATTTTACTTAAAATTCAATACTTGTTTTACACTTAAAATAATCAACAAATTTCTATTAAAATTAATTTAATTATTTCAAATGTAAAAATTATTATAAACATTAATCTTTTCACCAACAGTAGGTAGCATTATCATCTTTGAGAAATTTAATGAATAAATCTCTCATTTAGATTCTTTTTATCCATCTGCCAACCAATAATGGCATGTGAAAAATTAAGCACACAATCTTACTATCCTTTGGTTAAAAAAAATCTGATTTATTATTATATTTTAATTGTAAAATTAATAGTCTTTACTTTAGACAATTATTCTTTTGACTAATGTTAAGATGAAATGTGATTTAGTATTAATTATAGAATTAATATACTTCAATGGTTGTTTCTAAATTTATTCAACATTTACATTATTTCAACATGAGGTTTGATCATTTTTATATTTATTGAACATTTAGTTTTTTTAATTAATATGTGTCCATTTTTTTCCCTCTACTTTTTCTGTTTAAGTACTTTAAATTCATATTTTAAAAATTATAAGCTAGTAAAAATAATATGCTTTATTTCATATGGAGATATAGTATAAATTATATTTTAGAAGTTATAGTCTTTTGTATTTGGAAATTGTAAGCTTGGTTTGATCAGACTTCTGCATCCTTCCTCATCCCCACATACTCCTGTGCTTTGCATCATCATTATTTAATAACATTCATATTTTAAAAGTTATACCTTTTAGTATTTGGAAATTGTAAGCTTGGTTTGATCAGACTTTTAATAACATTCGTATTTTAGAAATTATAAACATTTAGTATTTAGAGTGTGCTCTCCACCATTTTGAATTCTAAGAAAACCACTGCTGACACATCCAAGTGACTCCATGTAGACTATTCAATGTCATTTATCACTTGGAAGTATCTGGGTGATCCTCAGAATTCAAAATGGTGGTGAGAACATACTACAGGGTCCTCAACACTATGCCCGTGGGCACCATGGTGCCCGCAGATCATTTTACATGTGCCCACCGCTATCCAAACACAATAAAAAATTATTTCTCTGATACAAATAAATTTAATTTTTAAAATTTCTCATAAATTATTGTATTATATTGTAATCAAATTGTAGGGCATACTATACTTTTACAGCATAAAAATATAAACTTTAATTATAAATATTTTTTTTGTACATTACGTGTATTATTAACAATATCCAACTATAAATTTACTTTGAAAAAATAAATGGTTCCCACCACCTAGTTGAAAAAATAAATGGTGCCCGCCGCCTGGCCGGTATTATAGAATGTGCTCTTAAGTGCAAAAAGGTTGGGGACCCCTGACATACTAAATCAGGACAAATTTGTCATATTTAAACATCACCAGAAGAAGTTACTCATTTCTTTTATCATCTCATTACATCAGTTTTTCTAGCCTTTCAAATTTAGAACATTATAAAATAATAAATTATTTACAAATTAAACTATACTTTTCCCAGAATTAATTCTATGACTGAAATGTGGATATAGTTTTTATTTTAAAAAATTAAAACAAAAATCTTTTTTTTTCAAAACTCTGTCAGTATGAATTGTGTAAAAATAAATATTTCAAATGACCAGATAGAATTTTATTTTATTTAATGTATTTTTAAAATGGTTTAACCATTAATGAATATCATAAAGGAATTTATAGGCTTTCTAACTAGAAAAAACAGTCATAGTGAGGTTTATTAAATCATTCAATTCTGTCATTATATTTATAGCTTTCAATCATTAACTATGTAGTTTATGGTATACATTTGACTATAAATACCAGAGGCAATTAAATTCCATTTTTAAAACAAATGGGTACAATAAACAATGGATGTTCCTAAATCTTTGATAATATTCCAATAATATCTAAGAAGATCCAACTTAGTTGATTTTGGAAAATGTTTGAAATTTCACAAGAAGTCAATTTTTATGTTATAATTCTTTGGATTTTTTAAAAAGAATTCTTGGTTGAGCATTCTAAAAAGAAATCTTGCATTGTTACATGACTTAAATGGAGAAAATATATTTTAACTTAATGTATGTCTAATTTAATTAGTAATTTTTATATACATTTTCCATAAAACAACTTGTCTACTCACATCAGGTGGGAGAATATGTCCAAGATCATGAAGCTGCTACAAGGACTTGAGTGTGCCAGTAATATTCATAAAAATATTTAGTTATGCATCAATGACAGATATTTTACTGCTTTTGTAGAACAAAAATTGTCTCTGACAAATGCTATTAGCTAAAAGTAGCCTAGATCCTATGATATTGATTGATTATATCATTATTATCTTTATGCAGATGTACTGAAAATCTTCAGTAAGCTACATGTAAACTAAGAATCCATATATCTATAAAGAATATTCTTGTATATGATCCAAGCTAAAGTATATATGCTCACTCTATACTTTCATTTATAGACATTGAGTTTACATATAGCTCGCTGGAAGTTTCACTACTTCCGCATTATTACAATTATATTCGAAAAAAAGTTACATTTAATTAAATTTCCAAGCTAATATATGAATCAAGAGTAAATAGAGTGAATTACTGTTTCTAAAAACATATAGTATTTAAAAATAAGCAGACAACCATAAGATGTTCACTGGTTTTCATTATTCTCAATAAAAATTTCTATGCTGGCAATTGTTTAGTTAACTATAAATGAATGTCTTCTAAAAGACAAGAATAGAATATAAAAAAATAAATCATAAATTTAAAAAAATTATTTTTCCTCGTATAAAACCTGTTTGTATATAAAATGATAAGTTGATTTTTATTTTTTAAATATATTTACATTTTTGCCATAAAAATAAATCAGCCCAATAATGATGTAGAATTCTTTATTAAATATAAGTAACTTATTAAAATCTTATTTAAATTACCTATTATTCAATAAGTTTGTAATTAAACTTTTCGATCTTAAAAACTTTTATTTAACATTTTTACATTTTAATTTTTGTAAACCAACGTTTGAAAGTAATATTTTGACAATAGTTTTTGCTTAAATATATTTTTAACATTTTGTAAATGTTGACCTATCAAAAATCTCTTTGTTTTTGATTACTTTTAATACAATTATTCATAAATCAAAGCAACTTAATAAAAATAAAAAGTGACATATTTAAATACCAAGCTGTCACATATAAACAATTTATAAGTAAAATTATTCATTTTAAAAACTCTTGTAAACAAAATACAGTACTAAATTTTATGTATATGGTGAAACATTACAATCAAAAACATTATAAATAAATAATTGTAACTAATTACTCTAGAAATACTGTGACATTTGCGTACCCATGAAGCAGATTGAGCCTAATAGTTTTATTCAAATGACAAAAATGAAATTTTTTATCACGTTACTTAGATAAGAATCGATCCAAAAATCTTTGCTTTTTGATTTTTCAATTCCATGTGTTAAATCACTGAGAGATAATAATAATAAAAAAAAACATACTATAATAATAAAAGACTTTCTAAATAAGGGCGTTTTTCATAATTAATGATACTATTTTTAAATGTACAATAGAATTTGAATCCATGTTTATGACCAAATACCAAACTTATGAATAATATTCCATGCATTTAATATATTAGATGTTTATATAGCACGGAGTATTAAAACATGGACTTGTTTCCTATTTACAAATTAATTTAACAATACAATAAGACTTCAACAAAAATAATTTAAGCAAAGAATAGCATAATGCACTTATCAAAAAGATTGTGGAAGCATAAATTGAGATAGACACATTTACTCAAATATGTACTACTTTCCTCTAAAATATATATATATAGATATGTATGATAATGTCTTCAATCAATTCACACACTCTTCCCCTCTTAAAAAATTAACTTTCTTTATTCTCTTATGATGAAAATTAATGATGATGAAAAGTAAAAAGTACAATATTTACAGGACATTTATAACTTCCTACCAATTTCTGAATCCACAGAACCATTCTTTATTTTTTAAAAAATAACTTTGTTGACTATATTTAGTAAATTCTTTACTTAAATTGAAATAGATTCAATATTTTTCACAGCTTACTGAAACATTCTTTTCATACTTTTAAGCCACAAATGTAATATTTTTTTCAATCTTCATCAATATTTAACATATACTGCTGACATATCTTTATCCATTTCAGAAGCACAGGTAATATTTTAGCATTTTTACTATATTGTGAATTGATAATTCATTCTTTTTGTTTATTTAGCCAGCTACAGCATAAAAAATTTTTTCTTTCAAAACTAAATAGAGTATTTATCCCATAAACTAAAACATTTTTCAGTTTCTCTTATGCTTGGCAAAATTGCTACTATTAGTCCCTTTTACTGGTACTTCTATCATTGAATGCATAGTAATTTATGAATGGTTTAAGCATCATTCCTATAAATATTGTTTTAGAAATAATTTGAATATCTTTTTTCCTCAATTGTAATGAATCTGACTTTTTGGAATAGAAACTTCTGTAGCATATAAAAATAGAGTCATAGATTACATGATTCCATCCTCTTAAACTTGTAAGATATAAACAGTGAGCATTGCCAATTGCTCAACAAGCTTTGTGATAAATGCTTAGCCAGAGAAAGCATTTAAAATATCTCTGTCAGGAAACCTCCAAACCTCCCACCATGGTTTCATGCTTTGGCACTCCTCAGAGTTCTCATTATTAACTATTATTAAATTTAGCTAGCAATATGCATAGAAAAAGGACTGTTTTTGTAAAATAATTTTTTGAATCATATAATAATACTAAAATATCCAGTAAATTCCTTTTCAAGATAAATTTATTTCAAAAGATAATATCATTGAAACATGGTTTGATAAAGTTATTCATGAATGATGGAAAAACTTTGTAATTGCAGAAAATACAATACTGGTCCAGAAAATGCAATGCCACCATTGTGTTTTACCATATTATGTATCATAATATTTATTGTAGTTTTGAGTTTACCTTTAGACATTATGATTAGACTAGAAATTTTTGAAATAATGTTTTTTTTTCATAATAATTTCTAACATAATCAGAAAAAATTCAATATAAATGATAAAATTTTATAGCAGTATTAGAAACAGTTATTAGACAAATATGCTATTTTAAAAGTAAAGATTGAGTCCTTTTATGAAAAACTCAAATATTGCTATGCACTTCATCAAAAATAAAAATATATTTATATGTAATAATACAATGATGCTATTAATACATCCTTCATATAAAAATTCTTATTAGTAGTAGAAATCATCTGGCAATCCCATTATTATCATTTCTCTCAGGAAACTTCTTAAAAGTATATTTAATATTATGAAGGAATTCATTCATCTTATTATTATTCATTCTCTTTTTCTTTCACTATCAATTATCTATGAAATACACGTTTCAAAGAAATCAAATCATTGCATTATACAATAAATGTAATTTAGTTATTTATATTTTCCCATCCATAGACTTATAGGAAATATTACAGCTTAAGCAATTATCATTTTCTCTATATTTAAAATCTTTCCAGATTTTTCATTGTAATTCTTCCCTGATTATTATCTGCAAAGAGGTCTTGACTGCAACATCATTTGCATTGATGGGGATCTAAAAATCAAAACAATTGGGGCTATTTCTTTATCACTTATGTCAGCATCTATACTTTCTCTTTTATTTTGATCTTTATATTCTTTCTTTATATTTATCTTATTTATCTTTAACATTGCACTTCTAAAAGTAAATACTTATTTCCTCATATCTTCTCAAACTATTTCCTTCAATTTCCCATCACTCATTCTGTTCTTCAAGGTTAATAATAATCTTAATTATTAAAGTTATAAACTTATTTATCAAATTTTTTCTTCTGTAACTTTTCCTTTCAACTTCCACATTTTCTTAATTTATTAACATTTATTTTAGCGCTGTTTCTAATTGTAATACATTTAAAATCAGCCATTCAAGCTATTGTGCGCTTTTACAAGTAAAAACGCACAATAGCTTGAATGGCTGATTTTAAATGTATTAATTTATTAACTTATTATAATTTATTTATATCCTTTTCTAAGTAAAATAATTTATTTTTAAGCAACTCTATATTTCAAATTTGTTTTCTAAATTGTCTTTTTCATTCTCTTTCAAATCTACATTTGTAAAATATTTTATGCATTTTACACTCTTTTATTAACTGTTTACATTTCTGTTCCTTATAAATAAATTCTCAAAATATTTGAAATTCTTGGTCACTGCTATTCTTATTTAAGTTTTTGACAGTAATACTATTACAAATTAATCTTTTTTTTTTTAATTTCTGTCTAATCATCTTTCCACCACATCATTTTCTTTACTTAGTTTTATTTGCATTTAAAAAAATTATCACAAATATTGTTTATTCTGCTTAATTTTTTTTTTTAAGTTCATTGTTGGTATCTGAAATGCTGCCATGTTATCAGCAAATCTTTTGCAATGGACTTTAACAATCCTCAGTGCTAACTATGCTCTTATCAAAATAGCATTGCTCCATATTTATTTTCTATTTATTTATATCGTTTTTTTTCTCCTTCAATATTCTAAGCCTTTTCTTACAGAATAACTGAAAAATGAATTAGACTATATTTTCTAAAGCCTTGAAGAGCTATATATATATAAAATTTCAAAATGAAACAAATATCAAATTTTTCTATCTCTTTTTACATGTCATTCAATAATTCAACTTTCTTTACTACTCCAACATCATCCTATGTTTATATTTATATATAAAACATAGATAATGTGAATCAACATAGCTGACGTTGTCAAACAAAAAGTGACTTTTAAAATTGGAGTGCAGTAGACGTGAAAACAATTGTGGCTATGTCCCATATTGCAATAATAAATTATAATCAATTAAATTTTACCATCATTCCAATCCAAACATGACCGTCAAAATTAGGACTTACAAATAATTACTGACAGTTAATAATAGATGTTCTAAACATATGAAACTTTATAATGTCAGACTTTTAGTAACTTTATCAATTAAGACATATATAATTATTATCATAACTATTCAACTTAGCATCTCATTGAAGTAAATTGGTAACAAACTAGACATCTTGATATATCTTCAGAGTAAATACATTACAATACAATTTTTTTTGAATCCAACTGAAGTATTCTTTGTTCTCAAATACTAATAATTCATAGATAAGCAATCTGATAGATCAAATGATGGAATACTAAATTAAAAACAAATATGTAGAGCATCTTTTGAAAAAATAATTTCATATCACATGAAGAAATAGTTTCAAATATCAAATTAAAGCTATCTATTTCCTTATAGCATTTTCTAATATAATTTCTCAGCTGTATAAAAATATTAAAGTAAAACATTTTGCAGTGGTCAGTGAAAAAAATATGATTAATCCACTTAGTCTGAAAAACTATTTCATAAGTTTATAAAGATATAATGAATGACAAATTTATAACAAAAATTGATATAAAAGTACATTTGGGAATATATGCATATAAAAATAATATCTGATCTTATTATAGACATATTGTACCATGATCCTAATTTAGTTTGTGTATAATACAAAAATATCATCATCATCATGAGGCAACCAAAAACATTTCCTTAAAGAATCTTGCTTGAAACACTTCATGATGACTTGATCCTATATTTCCCTGAAGAAGTTAGCAGCATAGTAACTTATGAATTGATAGGCCTTTCAATATTTTTTTTTTTTAGTATTTATTTATTAGAATAAGTACCAATAGATATCTTCATAATAAACACATAGCAATATAAAATAGAAAAATCTAAGTTTTCTCATGTGAGCAATTTAAAATGTTCGTATGAGCAGAGTTAGAACCAACATTAAAATAATAAAAAAAAAATACTCATTGGCTTTCTATCTCTCAGCACATAATTATATAATGTCACTAGCATGATAATCAATACATATATTTAAAAAAATTGAAAAAAAAATGTATGCATTTAAAACTACTATCCATCAAAATTCTAAACACTTCTAGAAAACTGAATGAATTAGGCTTCATAAAAGCCAAATGTTTGAACAAGTCAGATTAAAAAATGCTGACTTAGTCAATATAGCAACAATTTTAAAACTTCTTTAGATGGTGCCCTGGTTGCATGCATAGAATAATACATAAATATTTTAGGGCAAAGATGTTGATACCTATCATATCCCTTTTCAGAATAAGCCTGATTTGTTACTGTTGCTGGAAAAACACTTATTGGAATGACAATTTGATTTCTATCCATATCAAACTTTTAATGTATATATAACTTTCTTGATAATATCTTTAAACAAAAGACAAGTAATATTAATATATGACATGCTTTTATTTATATGCAAAGAAACCTGATATCAGGTTCTTTATCTTAGAGCCTCGCTTATAATATACAGATTCTCCACATTATTAAATCAAACATCTATTTAGGTGACAAAAGAAGAACCCAGAAAGCTCTAACCTTAATCAGATTTTAGTATAAATATCTAAGCATGATATCAGAATTTTGGGGCTGTCAAATCATATATAAAAAAAATACATTTCAATTTTAATAAAGATATTAATTATGACTCTACTTTTATAAAAGATTTTTCCAAAAACTAACTGATATCTTCTATGCATAGAAATAGATATTGTAAGGTAATTTTTCAGATGTTAGAACTAAAGCAAGACAAATCAAACAGATTCTCTTCTCATTATAGTATTGTTATAAATAGCATATTTTAAGAAAGGATGTAGCCCTATCTCTTCTATAACATAAATGGAAAAACTATGAAGTAACTTCAATTAAAAACATATTCAAAAGGCTAAAGATATGGCATATGTCTCATGATATAATTAAATACAGTATTAAAATACCAACAATTCCTGTAAGTTAGTGATGTATAGAATTTCAGAAATATATTTTGAAAAATAATATTTTACTCTTTCTCATCTCAAAAAATGACAACATGTCTTTGCATTGGTTACTGAGAGAGAAATTGTGCTATATTCTTAAAATGCATATAGTCAAAGTATGTTGAACATTCCAGTGCTTATTTGACAACCAAAATTAGGCAATGTTAGGTTCACTTAATATCTGGAAGTGTGATTACTTGGGAACCATCGGTACTGTAGAATGTTTATCGCTCTGTATGGTTTAGTTCAATGATAGAGTTTCAAGCTAAAAAGCATAACGTTCTCAGATAGATTCCAACTCTGGAATTCCCAGCATTCATACTTTTTTAAAACTCTCAAAGAAGGCTCTTGTGGTTTGGTGCAATGATCCAGTGTTAAACTCCAAGGCAGTCAATTCCAGTTCTGGTGCTCAAACATCTTATGAATTCCTGAGCAATAAAGTCATTTGATTATTATTATAAATATTACTCTTTAATCAAGTCAATTATGTTTAAAACATGGTACATATATTTATTCAATGGTAACTGGAAAAACAAATATAAACAAACAACTCTGATTTAAAAACCAATTCACATTATATTAAATAGTTTTAAAAAGCTTACAATATTAAATAGACATATATCTTTAATAAAAAAAAAAACATTTCTGCATTTTTTTTAAATGATGACAAACTATTTCCAAATATTTTCCGAGGATCTTTTAAATCACTATAAAAAGATAAAAAACAAAAAAGAAATAGTTAAACATTTATCAAATTTTAAGACTTGTTTTTAAGGATATTGACTATTTGTTTACTTTTAGATGTTCCATTATACAAGTTGTGGAACAAATCATCTAAGAAAAAAATGCTTTGAAAAAAAGATAAGTATTTGTAATGACTAATAATTTATTACTCGATACAATAGTTTCTAAATCACTAAAAAGATTTAAGTTACTTTAAAGTTAATTATTATAATAAATTTATATATACAGGATGCTCAGAAAACAAAACTTATGGGCAATTTATTATAATTTTATTTGTTGCACTCTTATTTATATTTAACTCACGAATAATAGACAACAGTTTATAAATTAACACAAGACTCAAGAATATATATATATATTATTTTGACATACGGAAGATACAATGCTACTAATATTCATTTGATGAAGATTTGGATGCCAGCTTGATTATAGCCCTCTCCCTCTCCCATTGATAAATTATTTATGCATTTCAAAAAATAAGATTTATCCATAACCAACATTGTGCACAGTTGTCAACTAAGATGTTTAACTAATGTAAAAATATGCATCTATAATAATTCATAAATATTTCAAAACAGACTAAGTGAATCATTGAGAAAGTTATAATAAAAAATATTTTTTTAAATACCTTCAAACAAACACATTCTTTCACATTAGTTATTTGTATCAAATGGTTAAATAGAGATCACCACATTAGAAGTTCCAAAATAAAAAAAAAATACAAAATTGTTTAAAGTGACCATATAACAAGTATGTAGCAAAGTTTTTTAAAAAAAAGTGCAAATAATTTAAACATTTAATTTATATAAAAACTTTCCCTTGACTTTTAATATATTTTGTAGTTTTTTGGTTTCAGATTATTGCCAGATTAATGATTTTGCTGGATTAAAAAAGCTTACCCAATACTTAATTACATCTTTATATTTTCCATGTCTTTAAAACACTCTATGCTATGAAAACTGAAAAATATCAACAATTCATTATTAATTTTAATATTGTTAAACTTTTACCATATGTTCCGTTATACTAAACATTTAATTTTAAATGGTTATACTGTATCTTTATAATAAGAAATATATTTAATGATTAAAATTAATTATTTTATGATTTAAACCACTAAACATCACATGATCACCATTTCTTATACTAGCACCTAATTGTTATTAAACAAGGCAAAACTATCTCCATACAGTAGTGCCACCCTGTGCCTTCTGGCATCCATTGATTACTCTGGTTGGCACAAAGTGATACTACTGTATGGAGAAAGTTTTACCTATTTTATGATTTCTTGCAGTAATAACAATTTAAAATAACATTTATGTAAGTAATATATAATCAATGAATATATATTTTCAAAAGTCATTGATTACTTTAATTTTCACTTTTTCCCCAATTGCTGTGATTCTAGGAAGAAATGAAAATCATGATAGGGAAATGAGGCAATGTGAATAGTCTAAAGCAGTGTTCTTCAACCCTTGGTCCACATGCTAGACGGGCAGTAAAAAGTTTGTAATAATAAATAATAAAAGTTTAAACTTTTAATTAATATAGCCAATTTTTATTTATTTTTTCATCTCATTTTTACCCAATTAAAAAAAAAAGAAAACAGAACGAAAACAAAATCTAATCAATCATTCATAAATTAATTTGTTTTTATAGTTATCACAGATGTTTATGGGGGTAGAATTAAATTTTTTATTATTTCTCTAAAAAAATTTAAAAAAAAAGTTTTTTATTATATAAACTCCATATATATATAAAACTTTATCTTATATATTTAACATTGTTGTTTTGATCAGTTATAACAATTATGCTTATCTTTAAGAAAATTTATCTATAGACTTCTGCCCGTCTGCGAAATCTTATCCTTATTTTTGCTGGTCCACGGAAACTTATCCTTATTTTTACCAGTCCGCAGGTGTGAAAAGGTTGAAGACCACTGGTCTAAAGTGATAAACTAAAAAAGTTAAAAAGAAAAATATAGCACTCATCATCAGACAACTTATTTATTATAACATTTTTTCTCAAATTTTATTTTTAAATTATGCATATGTTAATTTTATTGACAATACTGTGTATTTTAGCATTTTAATGGCCAAATACCACATTCAATTTGAGACTAAATATGCAAAATTTAATTTTTATATACATAGTCTTTAGTTTGAATACTGTCTTTGCCAAAATATGATTAATTTTTTTAATAAATTTATTATTAAAAATAATTTTTAAATAATTAAAAAAATTGTAATTATTAGTGAGAACAAATTTTTTTTTATCTTTATATATAATTATAAAAGTAAATATATTTTTATATTTATTAAATAAAAACGTCTTTTTAATAAACAAAAACAATCTGAAAAAATAAAATATCTTTACAACTATTGTTTCTTGGCAACTAAAATGTGAACAAATAATGCCATTTTATGCATAAGAAGTTTTGCAATTCAAATAACTCCAGTCATTTATTAATAAAATCAAAAAACAAAAACTATAACATTTTTATTGATTATGCGATACAAATTCTGGCATACAAATCACTTAAATGCCATCTAAACTAAATCAAGACTGGTAAATTCATAGGGAAAAAAACAACTGGTAAATTTAACCAGCCATTTTGAGATAACACAAAATTTTCCAGGAAAGTGTTAAAAAAAGATTAAATAAATTATGTTTAATTCATTATAATATAACAAATATTTGAAGTACACTTCAAAGGGACATACTCTTTCTCCTGTATATAAAAAGTGAAAAAAGATTAGCGGCAGTTAATTTGAATATACCAATAGATATAAAAGGTCAGATAAAAAAAAATATATGCATATGTATATACACGCACTAAGCAATATGTTAATAATTTTGAATGCAAAAGTGTATAAGAAAAACTTAATACTCAAACTTTGTAGGAAATCTTAAAAATCATTTTTAATATCTAAATAGTTATTTATACATAAAAGTTATGAATTTGTGTCGATTTCAATAGCAATTATACCATCAGTGAATAATATTGTGGAATACAATTGTAAAAGTTTAACTCCTCAAAAATTTAATCACAAAAAGTCATTTTTATGAAAGATAAATACACTGAGAATATGTATAATAATCAACATAAATGTTCATACAAATATATATTTCTATTTATTAATTAATGTTTAATATGTCCCCCCACCTCTTATTTTCTGAAATAAGTAAAGTGTTTTTCTAACAATATCTTTCCTTTTTTGATAAACATGAATGTCCAGGAGTTAGTATGGTATTAAAAAACATTACTTCGTCTGTTATTAATTTCATTATTTATATCAAAATTATTTATTAAATATCAATTTTGATTTTGGCAATACATATATACTGTAGTATTTTACTTTGTTTCCTTTTTCTAATAAATTGTAGCTTTCAATTCTCAAACAAAACTTTGTTATCAATGTGGATCATCTTATACATATTTTTAACTGAAAATCTATAATTAAATTTTTGTAGTCATTTCAAAAACTATTTATTAAATATAATTTTTGATAACTTGGCACAAATGATAAAAAATGTATTTTAGGCATCCTTTGAAATTACAGTGAAAAAGTTTATCATGTAATCAAAATAGCTATTAAAATTTTTATTATAATTTTA
Organism: Epiperipatus broadwayi; assembly: GCA_028023455.1. Taxonomy (NCBI): domain Eukaryota; kingdom Metazoa; phylum Onychophora; class Udeonychophora; order Euonychophora; family Peripatidae; genus Epiperipatus; species Epiperipatus broadwayi. The sequence continues at coordinate 3,061,522 of JAQFVV010000142.1, read as the reverse complement.
GAGCAGTTGTGCAACAATATATGAAACTGTATTTTATGTTATATTAGTAAATAAACAATACACATTTTATATATACACATATATGCTTGAAATAATATTTAGAGATAATGCAATATTCCTGAAAATTATTACAAGCATGTAAACATTATATACATAAAATTAAAAGGTATATTTTATAAATATAGTACAATTTGTAATTAACTTTGTATGTTTTAAATGTATAAAATCAAATCTTTTATATACATTTTGAATAAGAATTGATGGTTCTTAGAGCACTTCAATTTAATTATACAACATTATTAAATATATCTAAGTATGCATTTCATAATTTACATGTATAATAATCATAAATATACCATAATTTGTTTCAAAGGATTAAATCCCTAGTGTATTATTTAAAATAAATTTATATATGATATTTTTTAAGGATTTATTTTTAAATTTATTTTTCCTTGAATAATAACACGGTTGTGTTCTGATCTATTGTGTCAGCCGCTTGATGGTGTTGATGCTAACCAAGAACACATTAATATAACAATCCTGGGCTAGCGATTCTCTGTTAATATTGACTTTTTTTTTGTTTACAAATTTTACTTTCTTTCATTTATAAATCATTTTTCCCAAATAATATTTTTGACAATGGGACAATAATAGTTGTTTTGTAATTTTTATTGACAAAAAGGTCTTTTTTGGTGTATGTTCAAATAGTAATTTGGGTTTTTAAATAGTATTACTATTTTTTAAAATTTGATTGACAAAATTCAAGATAGAATGGGTTTTTTAATGTATCTTTAAATAATAATTTATGTTACTTTTATTGGTTTACATTTGATTGACAACAATTAGTGGGAGGGGTGTTTTTATGTATGTTTAAATAATAATTTACATTATTTTTATTTTACATTTGATTGACAACAATTATTGGGAGGTTTTTTTGTGTGTATGTTTAAATAAAAATTTAAGTTACTTTTATTTTACATTTGATTGACAACACCAATTTTAATATCTTTCGATAAATTATTTTATCCAAATAATATTTTTGACAATGGGACAATAATAGTTGCTTTTTAATTTTTATTGACAAGAGGGTCTTTTTGGTGTATGTTCAAATAGTAATTTGGGTTATGTTTAAATAATAATTTGTTACTTTTATTGGTTTACATTTGATTGACAATAATTAGTGGGAGGGTGTTTTGTGTATGTTTAAATAATAATTTACGTTACTTTTATTTTACATTTGATTGACAACAATTATTGGGAAAGGGTTTTTGTTATGTATGTTTAAATAAAAATTTAAGTTACTTTTATTTTACATTTGATTAACAACAAATTTTACTTTCTTTCGATTATAAATTATTTGATTTTCCCAAATAATGTTTTATGACAATGAGATAATAATAGTTGCTTTTTAATTTTTATTAACAAGTGGGTCTTTTTTGGTGTATGTTCAAATAGTAATTTGGGTTATGTTTAAATAATAATTTACATTACTTTCATTGGTTTACATTTGATTGACAATAATTAGTAGGAGGGATGTTTTTGAGTATGTATAAATAATAATTTATGTTACTTTTATTTTACATTTGATTGACAAAAATTATTGGGAGAAGGGGTGTATGTTTAAATAAAAAATTAAATTACTTTTATTTTACATTTGAGGAAGGCCATTTGGAATCCCTCAAACAAGCTGCCCTTTATGAAGTGAACATTTCCATCGGCAAGAATGAGACTTACAAATGAAAGTCCAAAGATGTTTATGGACCTCAAGTCACATATATTTGCCATACAAACATCTCTTTTCTTTCAGGATGTTTTTCTGCTGTAGAAATGTTACAGCACCAGCTTCCATGTCTAGCAATTCCCATATTTTCAAGTTTTCTGTTGTTCGAATTAGCCATATTCTTGGTCTCAGAAAATTACTTGCTAAAATGTGACTTAAAGTGTGATCGGCAAAATAATATGCTACCCCACCCTAATAGAGAATTTAGGAAGCTTACAGCTTTATGAGGAACAATCATGACACTGTTAAAACTGTTAAAAGGTAACAGTATATCAATTCATATGAAAAAAAGGCCCCAATAAAAATTTAAATAATTATGACACGATGACTTTAATATACCCTCGCACGATACTGTTACATAAAATACATAAGACAGCATTATGATATAGTGCATAACACAAATAACTATGGCATTTTCCTCTGCTTTTAGCATAGAAAAAAAGCCACAGCATTAGCCACCAGCTGAGTTAACACTCTTTCTAGGTTTTATCATAGAAAGAAGGCTTAACTCTGAGTTAACACTCTTTCTATGATTTATTGTAGAAAGAAGGCTTAAATGCTTGGGTGCAGCTGCAGAAATGGCATATCTCTAGAAATTAAGTTAGAAATAGCACTATCCTGTGGATGACATGATAGATCAGAACACAGCCAAAAACACTTATCTCAAATTTGAATATTAATGTAAACATATTTATGTTTTGAGTGAAAATTGATATTTGAATTCAAGGGATCTGAATGAGTTTCCAAGAGCATTGTTTTTCTTTGTATTGGTATGAGTGATTCTTATAAACATATATAGTGATAGTTTGGATTAGTCTAATATATATATATATATATATATATATATATATTGTACCCTTACTTCTGGATATATAAAATAGTTTAAAATACAACTAGCTCAGTTACATTATTATGCTTCATTAAAATTTGCATATCTATCTTTAATATATTTTTATATTATCATATCTTAATTAAATTTATTATCAATCATCAAAATCAATATAGTTCTCTTATATTAATTAAATAAGTATTTATAAAATTATGAGACTGCGAAGTAAAGTTACAAAGTAATAAGCAGATTTACACTGAGTCAATATCTCCCAAGATACCGTCTCAATGGCATAAGAATACTATCACTACCCTATCACTTTACCACTACATCTATAGCATTCTTATGGCTTTTAAATGAAATAAATTATCTTTAATAATACTAAAATAATTCCTAACTTTTAATTTAAAATATAATTAAATAATCTCAGGTTCTTCTAAGCTGTCTTAAAATAATAATAACTCATGTAAATAAGTATGATGTGGGATTTTATATCAAACTTAAATACACCTAATTTATTTAATAATAATAATAATAACAATAATCTTAGAGTGTAATTTAATCTCATCTATTTTTCTTATATAATTAATCACTAAATAAATAAATAATCATATGTATATCTTTTATTTCATATGGCATCTTAATTTTGGAATAGATCAAAATCTTATACTTCATAATCTGTGGCAATAAACAATACTATATTCTTATAATGTGCATTATAATCATCTTATGACCATTGCAATATTTTCTGTTCATGTCAATCAATTCTTATAAAGTAATGTTAAGAAAATATGGTATTCAATTCTAAATAATAATAACAAATTCATTTTTGTGCAAATATTATGTTTATTTCAAATCATCTGATGTCAAAATGCTGAGGTGAAAATAATGAAACTTGACACACTTTTAAAACAAATTAACAAATTTATTTACAATAACTTCAAATAAAATTTATTTACACTATTTACAGTTTATAACTTATAACAACAAATAAATAAAAATAAGAAATACAAATATAAGAGGCTTACACTGTTATTAACTTATGTACTTAATAAGGAATTACACATTCCTTCAAATGCTATATTAATATTATTACAGTGTATTTTTCTTAAACTTAGATTTTAAATAAATAACTAGTAATGTACTTTAATTACTACAAATAACAATATATCAAGACTATTTATGTAGCATGTGTACATAATGTAGCTATACCTATTAAATAACTACATTAATTAAATATCATTTATAATATATTATAATGTATTTACTTTATTACTAGCATTGCTTAATATCTGTATATAAAATCAATATCTCTTTATAATGTAAAACAAATGATTAGTTATAATTATATTCCACCTAATGTAATTTCTGTGATATGTTTTATAAAATATGCATTCTACTTTTGTATTATCCAAATAATAATATTTAAATCATTTATCAATTTTAAATTCATAAAACATTACATTAGATAAATTTTATGATTCCTTTCTGTGTAAAATCATTATTTTACCCTATGTGCTTTACTAACCTTTCTAATAAATTTCTATCTATCAAACATATTCTAAACTCATTTAAAACATTTTCCGGAAAACAAATATCAACTTCAAATAAAATAGTCATTATCCAAATTACTCATACTATATTGTCTATACTTAGTAAATTTTCAATTTAAATATAGGCTCCTACTCATAACGTAACTTAACTTATTCAATAAACAAAATACACAAAAATATAGACTTTTAAAATCTTTCTTTTTAAATTGCAAAAATAAAATAATTCCTTAGATAATAATAAACATCATTTTAATACTAAGCATAAATAAAAATATCAAAATTATTTACGAAAGAATCATATAATCATTTCTAAGCTTTTACGTAATGTTATATTATGTTTATATTATAAATTAAAAATTATGCATATTTTAATAAAGTTTGTTATCAATATAATGTATGTGTTTTCATAATATATTTATCCATTCATTCTACAACAACATAATATTCAGTTGATCTAAAGAAAAACATATTAAATTCATTAAAAATCATTATACAATATTTTTTTTACCATAATAATAATATTGTCCATTCTGCTATCCAGTATTCTTCGGAATTTGCAGCTTCATAGAATAAAAAATCATTCACATTTCACTCATAAACATTCATTAGAATATTCCGTGTTATATTAATTATAAAAATAAGTTTATGTAATTAATTATTATATTATTTTAAAGTTACTATTTAATAAATGTACCTAACCTACTTTTTAAGAGTTTAATAATATTTAATTTTATGTTAAATAAATAAAATAAATTTATATTACATATTCCATCGTTGATTTTTCCTACCATAAAAGTTCTAACAAATATCCTCCGTATAAAGTCAATAGAACACTATTTCCTGTTCCGTTGAATCACGTGTTGCTTGAAAGTTCATAATAAAATAATAACGTTCTTTTTTAAAAATAAAAATAATAAGTTCCAATAAGAAAACAAATAAAATTAAAATAGTTTATAAGTTCTTTGGATCCAATTCTTCATCAATTATTATTTGAAAGTTATTATTTCAACTTAGTTTATAATTGATAAAATTGTCATTTAATTATTTTTCAATTAACTTGGCTCGGCTTGGCTTATTTAACTTAATTTGGATATCCATGTATTATTTGCGCATTTGTAAATACCATATTCCGGTAAGAATTAATTTTTTTCATCTATAACGTCCAGCGTTTAAATTACTTCGATATAGCAATTTTATTATATTGCGTTTTTAAATAATCATATTTATAGTCTATTTGCCTTTTTTAAAACGTCAATATTTAGTCTTTTAGCATAAAGACTTAACAAGGCAAGTATTTATTTAAAATACTACTGTATCTTATATCTTTCCTTAAGATACATCTTTTACTTCTATAATTTGTCAAAATACTTTCTTTTACAGAAATATTTATATTTCTTTAAAATATCTATTAGTAATAGACAATAGTAATTTAACTTTTGAAAACTATTTATAGTCCAAAATACTACTTTCCTCCATCTTGTAGTTTTATGTTCTAATCCAGCGTCTGTTACTTTTTTACCATAAAGTTTCTGATAAATTTCTCCGATACGTGATGTTTCCATTGATTATTTGTACGTAAATTGAGTTTCGATATTGAGAAGATGATAAGGAATTATTAAGTTACTCCTGCATATTCATTACTTTAAAAATATTATAAATTATATATAATAACACTCTTATGATTTAAAACTGATTTTTAAGAGCGTTTCTAAATTTACTTAGCTATTTTCTTAATAGCACAAACGACTTAGAAGTTTTATTGTAGAGAGACCCCCTCAACAATTGAATCCAGCTTATATACTGCCAGAAACTCCTTATCTGATTGGTACGATTAAACAATCAATTTTTGCTTATTTACATATTTATCAATTCACTATTAAAAATAAAATAATGACTTATTTAATATTTGATATTTTATCAAATTCTTTCAAAACAATATTTATCGTTTATTTAAATCTATTAAACATTCTTTTGAAATATTATTTCTCACTTAATTTAAATCTTAACTTTTATAAGATCATTTTAAAATAAATTAAATCTTTTTAAATACGTCACATTTTTAAGATAATATTTTTACAATCAAATTTAATATTTTACATTAATATCTTTACTTTTTATCTCGTGATAACTCACGTATTATTTATAAATTTTATAACATGATTTTGTAAAATAATAATTGCAACTTTATTAGACAACTTCCACGCGTGTGTATAATATCTGTTCTTTATAATACAAGAACGCTTGTCTAAAAATAAACTTAACAATTGCTTTTTTAAAATAAATATTTTTAAATATTTAAGATATTATAATAGATTTTAAAATAATTATTTGATATGATTAAAATTAAATATTAATCTCAACTTTAAGTACTTATAATTTAAAACATTTTTATTCACTTTTAACATATATTTTGAATTTAATAAATATCTTTATCTAATTTTAACTTAATCTTTTAAATACTTTAGCTTTAAACATTTGTTATTAAATTTATTAATGCAGTATTACATCACAATCATCATCATTTAAATATCTTCTCAAGATCAACACAATTCACATATCAAACAATCATAGATTGCTTTAATTAAACTTATGGTAACATTACCACAAGCAAAGTCAACATCACATTTTTAAAATACTTCTTAAATTTAAAATTTTCCACTAGATTAGCACAAAACTTAAATGGTGACCCATATAAAAGGGCACAATATATAT